>PVIY010024759.1:0-37619 GCA_004026745.1 Myrmecophaga tridactyla
GGCAGCTAGCAAACTAGAACAGGTATGAGTTACAATTCCTCAATATTAGGTTTTTATTTATAACTGCTCAAAGGTACTGGAGGCTAAAAGAAATATCAGTTAAATGACTCAGCACTCATTTGTTAAACCCAACTTTCTCTGTGTAACTCCACCATCACCTCTGTTCTTTCTCACACTCTGTAGGGGTATTTGAGCTCTGCCCATTCTAATGTTTTTTTTTCTTTAACTTTTTTATTATATAGTATAACATATACACAAAGCAAAGAAATAAAAAAGCAATAGTTTTCAAAGTACTCTTTAAAAAGTCATTACAGGACAGATCCCAGAGTTGTCATGGGCTACCATACAATCCTCTCATATTTTTCCTTCTAGCTGCTCCAGAATATAGGAGGCTAGAGGGCTTAAATAGTTTTTTATCATCACAATTGACTTATTTTCCTTCTTTTTTTTTGTGAACAATAGCATATATACAGAAAAGCTAAAAATTTCAAAGCACAGTGCCACAATTAGTTGTAGAACATATTTCAGACTTTGACATAGGTTACAGTTTCACAATTTTAGGTTTTTACTTCAAGCTGCTCTAAAATACTGGAGACTAAAAGAGATATCAGTTTAATGATTCAGCATTCATATTCATGTGTTAAGCCCTATCTTCTATGTATAATTCCACCTCTCTTTGGGGTTGTTTGGGCTATGGCAATTCTTAAGTTTTCATATTGGAAGTGTCAGTCACTAATATTGGGTAGGGAAATGGAACTATCTGATGCTCTGGAGAGTCTGGGCTAGGTTTCAGGACTTATCTGGACCAGGGACCCATCTAGAGGTTGTAGGTTTCTGGAAAGTTACTCTAGTTCCTGGAACCCTTGTGGAATCTTATATATTGCCCTAGGTGTTCTTTAGGATTGGCTGGAATGGTCCTGGTTGGAGGTTGGCAGGTTATGATAAGTAGCAAGTCTACCTGAAGCTTGCATAAGAGGAACCTCCAGAGTAGCCTCTTGACTCCATCTGAACTCTCTCTGCCACTGATGCTTTATTAACTACACTTCTTTTCCACCTTTTGGTCAGGATGGAATTGTTGATCCCATGGTGCCAGGTCTGGATTCATCCCTGGGAGTCATCTCCCATGTCGCCAGGGAGACTTTCACCCATGGATATCATGTCCCACATAGGGGGCAGAGCAATGATTTCACTTGCAGAGTTGGACTTAGAGAGACTGAGGCCACATCTGAGCAACAGCAGAGATCCTCCAGAAGTAACTCTCAGGCATACCTATAGGTAGTCTAAGCTTCTCTGCTACCTACATAAGGTTCACATGAATAAGTGTCATGATTGAGGGCATGGCCTGTTGATTTGGATATCCCTAAAGTTTGACACAGTATCGGGGATTCCCTGATGGTAAGGTTTAATAGTTCCATAGTCTTTCTCCCTTCCCTCAGGGGACTTTGCCAATACTTCTGATTATCTGCTTAATAAACTCTAGGATGTTTCCAGGACTTACAATAATCTATACAGGATTAAAGGGCCTCTTTCTTGTTCTGTGCTTCCTGTGTTTCGGTTGTTCAAATGAGCTATACAGATAGGTTGAATTAGATTCTGCACTACAGAAAATTTCAGTTCCAAATCAAATAAACCTTTCTTCCATTGATCTTAAAGAGTATGTGTGGTTCTAAAATATAGATACTGTCTTCCTTACCCCTATGTTCTGAATTACTTTAACCCCAACCTGTTCGGCTTCGTTCTTATCTCTAAATATCAGGTTATAAATATAAAAGAGCCTCTCAAAATTCAGAAATAATAATCACCAGTCCGAACCTAATGTGTCTGCTCTAAAAGCTTACAGTCTAGGCCCCTACTTTCTTATAAGCATTTTCTAAAGGTGGCCATACCTTGTACTTTTGTTTCTGGCTTATTTTGTCCCACCAAATATCCCATGTGTTCATTCGTATCATTGCATGCTTCACAACATTGTTCCTTTTTGTAGCAGCCTTCTTTGTCTCTGATGATGTCTTTACATTTAAAGTCTATTTTGCCTGATATTAGTATAGCTACTCCTGCTTTCTTTTGGTTACAACTTGCGTGGAAAATCTTCTTCCATCCTTTCACCTTCAATCTATTTGTATCCTTATGTCTAAGATGAGTCTCATGTAAGCAGCATATAGTTAGATTATGTTTCTTAATCCATTCGGCCAGTCTGCATCTTTTAATCAGTAAGTTTAGTCCATTAACATTCGAAGGTATAACTGGAAAGGTGTTTCTTGATTCCACCATCTTATCTTTTTTATTTTATTTGTCTGATCTATATATTCTTTCCCTCTTTCTGTTTGTATTATTTAAATTATGCTTAGTGGTACTCTTCAATTCTGTGCCCTCCTCCAGACCTCCCTCTCCCGGCTTTTTTTTTCAGTCAGCAGAACTCCTTTTAGCATTTTTTGTAGGGCTGGTCTCTTGTTGACAAATTCTTTCAGGACTTCTTTGTCTGTGAAAACTTTAATCTCTCCCTCAGTTTTGAAAGACAGTTTGGCTGGGTACAGAATTCTTGACTGGAAGTCTTTCTTTTTCAGGATCTTGAATATATCATACCACTGCCTTCTCGCCTCCATGGTGCTAGTTGAGTAGTCTGAAGTCAATCTTATTTGGTTTCCCTTGTATGTAGTAGATTGTTTTTCTCTTGCTGTTTTTAGGATTTTCTGCTTCTCCTTCACATTTGACAGACTGATTAGTATGTGCCTTGGGGAAGGCCTATTTGGATTTATTCTGTTTGGAGTTCTTTGGGCTTCTTTGACTTGTATGTTTATGTCCTTTATGAGGGTTGGGAAGTTTCTCCCATTATATCCTCAACTACTCTTCCTAGCCCTTTACTCCTCTCTTCTCCTTCTGGGACACCAAAGATTCTTATATTTGTGTGTTTTGCTTTGTCTATCACTCCCCTGAATTCCCATTCAATTTTTTCCATCTTTTTTGCCATTTGCTATTTTGAGTCTTCATAGTCAATTATCCTGTCCTCTGTATCACTTATTCTTTCTCATGTCTCTTCAAATCTGGTGTTGTGTGCCTCTAGTATGTTTTTATTTGGTCAACAGAGTCTTTAATCTCTGTGATAGCCACTATTTTTCTATTTATCTTTTCAAATTCCTCTTTATGCTCTTCTGCTGTCTTCTTTATCTCCTTTATGTCATTTGTTATCCCACTTATTTTATTAAGTAGAGTTGTATGAACATCTTTGATTAATTGTCTCAACATCTATGTCTTCTCTGGTTTTTTAATTTGGTCATTAGGCAGGGCTATATCTGTCTGCATTGTGATATGCTTAGTGATCTTCTGCTGTCTTCGTGGCATGTAAATATATTGATTGATTTACTTTGGGAGTTGGTTTCTTTCAGTAGTCTAAGGCCTTGTGTTTGTGGGATGGTTGTACAGCAGGGAGCAGGGCATGGGGTGGAGCACTCAGTACAGTGATTTGTTTCAGGGCAGGTATGGGTGCAGGTTGGTGATGTTACGCTGATGCTTGTGAGTGTGGGCACCCAGCGGCCAGGCCAGTAGCTGTGCAGGTGCACCAGTCTGAGGGGTGTAACCCTGGTGTGTGCTGGTCTAAGGCACAGGGTCCTTTGTGCGCACATGTAGAGCTGTGGCAGCAGGTCGGCATTATGCCTTCATGGATTGGGGGCAGATGTGACCCAGCTGCGCAGGTCGGCACTTTCTCAGAGCTGGGAAGTGAGGCTGAGGGCTGTGCACATGCATGGTTCTAGGACTGCTGTAAAGTGCGGTTCCCAGAGCTGAATGACGTGACTGGTGGTCCGTGCGCATGCGTGGGCCTGGGAGTGCTGTAAAAGGATGTGCTGAGCTCAGGGAGGGCGGGGTGAGGCTGTGCGACGCTGTGGGCAGGGGTGAGGGCTGCCTAGATATGGAGGTTAGTACCTGCTGCCTTTATGCACTGGCACCAGCCTGCAGGGAACAGGGAGGAGGAGGTAGTGCTCGGAAGGGGTGCAGGAGAAGTGGGCTGGGCCAGGTATGTGCACTGGGGGCTCTCCCTATATTTTCTGGGGTGGGGTGGGGGCACTCCCTATATTTTCTTTTGTGTGCCAGATTTTAGATGTATTGTCCTCTAGTTCGCTAATCCTTTCTTCTGACTTAAAATCTATTGTTATAGGCTTCCTTTGTTTTTTTTCCCATCTCTTCTAACCTGCTTTTCATTCCCATATGTTCTGATATTTCTTTTTTTCAAACTTTTGAGTCCTTCTTTATGTTTACCCAATGTCTTCTTTATATTCTCCCTCACCTCATTGATTTGATTTTTGATGAGATTTTTAAAAATATTTTTATTGATAAAACAATGCACAACACAAACATTGTAAACATACAAACATTCCATATATGGTGTACAATCAGTGGCTCACAATATCATCACATTGTTATATATTCATCACCATGATCATTTTTTTAATATTTGCATCACCCCAGAAAAAGAAATACAAAGAAAAAAAAATACTTACACACACCATGCCCCTTGCCCCTCCCTCTCCTTGACCACTAGCATTTCTATGTACCCAATTATTTTAACCTTTGTTCCCCTATTATTTGCTTATTTTTTATTCATCTGATCATACTCTAGATAAAGGGAGCATTTGATGAGATTTTGCATATCTGTTTGAATATCCTGAATTAGTTGTCTCAGTGCCTGTATTTCATTTGAACAGTTGATTTGTTCCTTTGTCTGGGCCATATTGTAGATTATCCTAGCATGACTCATTATTTTTTGCTGGTGTCTAGGCATTTAATTTCTGGAGGTTATGTTCACTCTTTCACCGAAGGTTTTCTTGTTGCATATCTTTATTCTCTATCTGTTCTTTAGCATTCAGTTCAACTTATTCTAGACCTCTTGTATAGGTTGTTTACTGACCAGAATCTTTCAGTTCTTGTTTTTCTGTTCCTTGCCCTGCCTATATGGAGCATTTGTTTTGTTTTTGGTTTTTGAGGAGGGTCTCCTCAGATATGATCAACCCCAGTCATATTTTTCCAGACCAGTCAGGCCCACATCTCAGGAGGAAAGGGTAGCCAGAGTCAGTTTTCCCTGAGGGTGAGACCCAGCAGGTTGTCAGACTTTCCTCTGAAGCCTTTAGACTCTGTGCTTTTCCTGTCCTGCCCAGCATATGGCACTTGTCTGCCCACAGCTTTCCACCAGCTTAAAGTGATGCAGTGCCTTCAATTTCAGCAGACTTTTCATGAGAGTGATGTGGTTGAGACGGAGGCTGAGGTTGGAGGTGGGCTTTTGACCCTTCTGTTTTCTGGCTCCTGCAGACTGAATTCCCTGAAGGAGTGTCTTCACTTGGGCCTCATCCTACTTTTCTTGGGGAAGACACATCCTTTAAGGTATTGTCCCAATCCACCTGACTATTTACTTTGTCTCTCAGACAAATCTTAATTATGCCTTAGCCTGGGGCAGTGCTAGAGCCTAAGAATGCTCTCTAATGAGCTGTTAAGAAGTTTAAAAAAAAGCCTTTTCAGAGCCAGCCCACCCCACTCCATGGATTTTCCAATCAAGAGCTGGACTACATGGCTCTATGTGTTCCCAAACTCTATGTGCCCCCTTTACTTGGGGTCCTGGTATATGGCTCTATGTGTTCCCAAACTCTATGTGCCCCCTTTACTTGGGGTCCTGGTACATGGCTCTATGTGTTCCCAAACTCTATGTGCCCCCTTTACTTGGGGTCCATCCTTTTTCCAGTATTTTGTGCTGTCCATCTCCAAAGCCTATTTTTTCCCTCATCTGCCCCACCCCCTATCTTCTGGGGCAAAAACTTCTGCTTCCTTTAGTGCTTACTCCACATTTATCTGTGCTAGAGGCCTATCTTCAGTAGTCAGAATTTGTTAATTAATTCTGCTGTTGGAGCTTGGTTGAGCTAACTCCTCGCTATTAGTAAAGTATTTTTCCTTTTCCCTTAGGGAAGCAGCCTGCCATGCCCATGGGGGAGGGGCACTGGCCTCCGCAGCCTGGGAGACCTCCAGTTCTGCGTGGGATCTCAGCTGTCCCATCCATCCCAGACTGGTGTACACTGTGTCCAGTCACTGATGCCCCCCCCAGCAGTTGTTCTGTACAGTTCCTGGCCATTTACTAGCTGTTCTGGAGGATGAGCCAAGTTCCACGCCTCGCTACACCACCATCGTGCCCTGCCTCTCTCAACATTCACTCTTAAACGTGATATTCTGTAACTTAAATACTAGGACATGAACAGTACAGCATATGCCATATGACAAAGGGATAAAGTAGAGAAGAAAACAAAGATATTTGCTTTATAGACAAACACAAATATACTCATAACAAAGCAAGGAGGAAATATCCCATCACAGCCTCATTTCTGTAGCTGGGCATGTGGTGGTAATTCATATTTATCACTAACTTCTTCCACCCAGTCCATGTTCTTTTTACCTTCAGCAACCACCCCAGCTGGCCGTGGTTCTTTGCTTGGTGGGGTGACCCAAACCTTCATTCCTGAAGTTTGTGGGTCATTGGTAGTCATGCCCAGATTGGGTTGTTGCAGTTTTCCATAGACTTTAATCACAGGGTGTTCTAGTTTGCTAGCTGCCGGAATGCAGTATACCAGAAACAGAACAGCTTTTAACAAGGGGAATTTAATGAGTTGCTAGTTTACAGTTCTAAGGCCAAGAAAATGTCCCAATTAAAACAAGTCTATAGAAATGTCCAATCAAAGACATCCAGGGAAAGATACCTCGGTTCAAGAAGGCTGATGAAGTTCAGAGTTTCTCTCTCAAGTGAGAAGGCACATGGCAAACACAGTCAGGGCTTCTCTCTTGGCTGGAAGGGCACATGGTGAATACAGCATCATCTGCTAGCTTCCTCTCCTAGCTTCTGGTTTCATGAAGCTCCCTGGGAGGTGTTTTCCTTCTTCATCTCCAAAGGTTGCTGGTTGGTGGAATCTCTGCTTCGTGGTGCTGCAGCATTCTCTGCTCTCTCTGAGTCTCTCTCTCCAAAATGTTTCCTCTTTTATAGGACTCCAGCAAACCAATCAAGACCCACTCAATTGGGTGGAGACATGTCATCCCCTAATCCAGTTTAACAACCATTCTTGACTAAATCACATCAACCAGGGAGATGATCTCATTACAGTTTCAAATTTACAGTATTGAATAAGCATTATCCTACCTTTAAGTAATGGGATTTATATCAAAACATGGCTTTTCTTAGGGGGTATACTTCCTTTCAAACCAGCACACAGGGCATGGCAGTACTAAGAGACATGCTAGGGGATTATGTGTATTCCAGGAAAACTCTTCTTTAACTCCAATGTGTAATTATAGTCCTATTTTCCCTTGATAGCAGAATCAATTAACCCAGACAGTACAGTAATTCCCTTCTTTTCCTGTTCATTTGGAGGCAGAAGTTCAAAAGGCCAGGTGGTATTGTGCCAACTCCCACTTCAAAGGAATCATTATTATGTCTCATGGAAGCTCTCCTTCTGGACCTCAGACCTGTAGACCAGCAGAACTTAAGGTTGTAGGGGCAGGGGAACAAAAATTTACCTAATGAATCACTGGGGGTGTTAGTGAGTGGAGCTGTTTCCATTTTGACCCCTTGATTCTTGGACCTGTGAATCCTGGCTATTGGAGAATTAGCACCATAGAGCGGATGCTGATTCAAAGCATACATACCCTCCTGTAGAATATTACCCTAGCTGTGTAAGGTTTTGCCACCTACTTGGCACTATAATTGCATCTGTAATGCTAGAACATTACAAAGTTCTAGCAACCCAGTTGCCTCTGGATGATGGGGAACATGATAAGATCAGAGAATTCCATGAGCATGTGCCCATTCCTGCACTTCATTTGCTGTGAAGTGGGTTCCTTGTTCAGAAGCAATGCTGTGTGGAATACCATCATGATGGATAAGGCATTCTGTAAGTCCAACATTGATAGCTTTGGCAGAAGCATTGCATGCAAGGAATGTAAACCCATATCCAGAGTATGTGCTTATTTGCGTTAGAACAAATGGCTGCCCTTTCCATGATGGAAGTGGTCCGATGTAATCAACCTGCAGCCAGGTAGCAGGCTAATCATCTTGAGGAATAGTGCTATATCAGGACTGAGTGTGGGTCTCTTCTGTTGGCAGATTGGGCACTCAGCAGTGGCCATAGCCAGGTCCAGCCTTTGTGAGTGGAAGTCCATGCCGCTGACCCCATGCATAACCTCTATCCCTACATCATGACTACTTTGTTCATGAGCGCACTGGACAATTGCAGGAGTGGTTGGGGAAAGAGGATGACTTGTATCCACAGGATGGGTCATCTTATCCAGTTGACTATTAAAACATTCCTCTGCTGAAGTCACCCTCTTGTGAGCATTCACATGGGACATAAATATCTTCATATTTTTTGCCCACTCAGAAATTTCTATCCAAATACCTCTTCCCCAGACTTCTTTGTCACTAATCTTCCAATCTTGCTCCTTCCAAGTCCCTGACCATCCAGCCAAACCATTAGCAACAGCCCATGAGTCAGTATAAAAATGCACATCTGGCCAGTTCCCCTTTCAAGCAAAATGAACAACCAGATGTTCAAATTTCTGCCAATTGGGAAGATTTACCCTCACCACTGACCTTCAGAGACACCCCAGAAGGGGGCTGTAGTGCTGCAGGGTGGTACCTGCTTATGGTGCAGAACCATGTGTAAACCAAGCCTGAGTTTTCTCTTCCTCAGTCAACTGACTGTAAGGAATTCTCCAAGAAGCCATAGCTTTGGGCTGGGAAAAGAAAGGTAATTTGGCAGGAGTAGGGGCCATGGACATTTTGTCAACTTCCTCATATAACTTAGTTGTACCTTATTTGAGTCTTATCTCATATATACCATTTCCATTTTATGATGGAGTGCTGCTGTACACACCCCACTTTATGGCTTGGTGGGTCAGAAAACACCCAGCTCATGATAGGCAACTCAGGTCTCATGGTAACTTGGTGGCTCATGGTGAAGTGTTCAGTCTCTACTAAGACACAGTAGCAGGCCAAAAGCTGTTTTTCAAAAGGAGAGTAGTTTTCTGCAGAGGATGGTAAGGCTTTACTCCAAACTCTCAAGAGCCTGCATTGTGACTCTCTTATAGGGGCCTGCCAAAGGCCCCAGTCAGCTTCTCTATTTGCACTGACACTTTCAGCTCCACTGGATCTGCTGGATAATATGGCCCAAGTGGTACAGCAGCATTCACGACAGTCTGCACCTGTCATAGAGCTTCCTTTTGTTCCAATTCCGACTCAAAACTGGCTTTTTTCTTCTCACTTATAAATGGGCTGGAGTTAGCCACCCAATGAGGAGTATGCTGTCTCCAAAATCTAAAGAGACCACCTAGGTGTTGTGCCTCTTTTTTGGTCATAGGAAGGGCCAGATGCAACAGCTTTGCCTTCCCTTTAGAAGGGCTCTCTCAACATGCTCCACATCATTGGACACCTAGAAATTTCAATGAGGTAGAAACCCCTGCATTTTTGTTAGATTTATCTCCCATCATCTGACATGCAAATGCCTTGCCAATAAGTCTAGAGAAATTGCTATTTCTTGCTCACTAGGTCCAATCAACATGATATGATCAATATAATGGACCAGTGTGATATCTTGTGGGAGGGAGAAACTATCAAGGTCCCTATGAACAAGATTATGGCTAAGGGCTGAAGAATTGATATATCCCTGGTAAGACGGTGAAAGTATACTGCTGGCCTTGCCAGCTGAAAGAAAACTTTCTGATGGTCTTTAGTAACAGCTATTGAGAAAAAAGCATTTGAAGATCAATCACTGCATACCAAGTACCAGGGGATGTGTATATTTTCTCAAGTGATGGATAGGACATCTAGAATAGCAGCTGCAATTGGAGTAACCATCTGGTTAAGTTTACAATAATCCACTGCCATTCTCTAAGACTGATTTATTTTCTTCATAGGCCAAATAAGAGTTAAATGGGGATATGATGGGAATCTTTGAAGTTCTTAAGAGTGGCATTAATCTCTGCAATCCCTCCAGTATTGGCTCTGATTTACTATTTTTCTAGGTAGGGACAGTTCTAGTGGCTTTCACTTGGCCTTCCCTACCATAGTAGCCCTCCCTCCATGAATCAGGGAACCAATGTGGGGATTCTGCCAGTTCCTGGGTATGTTGATTCTAACTATGCCTTCTGGAACTGGGGAAATAACAAAAGAATGGTTCCAAGGATGCACTGTACCCACTGTGAGATGGAGTTGACCTAAAACTCCATTGATCATCTGACTTTCATAAGCCCCTACTTTGACCGTTGGACCCAAGTGATATTTTGAGTCTCCTGGAATTAATGTCATTTCTGAGCCAGTATCTAGTAATTCCCCAAATATGTGATCATTTCCTTTTCCTTAATGCACAGTTACATGGTAAAAGGCTGTAAGCCTTCTTGGCAAAGGCTGGGAAGAAAGTTAACAGTGTAAATTGTTGGTGGTATAACAGGGTCTTTCCCCAAGGGTACCTGGCCTTCCCCTTATTCAAGGGGCTCTGGGCCTGTGAATTTTCTTTCTCAAGTCTGGGAACAGATTAAGGGGCTGCGACTCTCTCTTTACGTAATTCAAGTTAGACTTTTATTCACTTGACCTAGAACTTTTATGCACATGCTGCTTAAACAAGAATTTAGTAGACTGACCACCTATTTTACTTTTAGATACCCCATGATCAACTAGCCAACACTGTAGGTTTCTGCAAGTCAGATTATTTTGACTGCTGCTTTGAGTCTGCTGTCCTTTATGTTACCGTGACCACCTGTCTATGGTGATTAACTCTTGCCATATGGCTTCAGCCAACTCAGGTTCTGGTCATCCCCATTGTGTTCAACGATTCCAGCTCAATGACAGCAGATTCCACAGTAATATCTGATCTATAGAGAAGGGTGACTACAGAGCTCTTCATGGGCAATGGAGCTCATCTCACAAATTTATTCCTCAGTGTTCTGGTAAAAAGTGTGTCCTCTGGACATTCCTGGGGTATATGAGCAGGTCTTCCATGATAAATCCTCTCTAACATTCCAATCTTTCTTCCTCTGGATCCCCTCATCTACATTACACCAGCGAATTTCTGGCATTTCAACCTCAGTTAATGTTGGCCAACTTTTGATCCATGTTTCAGCCAACCACTGAAATAAACTATCAATGCCTTTTCTAACCTCTTGAGTTTCAACCCTGAATGCAGAATCTCTGCTTAGTGGGCCCATATTTATAAATTCAGCCCAATCCAAATTTATATTCCTTCCACCATTATTTCACACCTTTAATATCCATTCCTATACATATTCCCCCAATTTTTCTCTATAGGGATTGGAAAATCATACAGTTCTTTTGGAGTATAGCATATCTTTTCATGGGTCACACTTTGTACTTCACCTTTCAGGGCCTGTTAGGACTTTAGTCTAGTTATAGGTCTTGAAGAAAAGAGGGGTGGTGGGAGTGGGTCATGAAAAGAATTAGAAGTGTTTTTCAAGCCAATTACTTCAGGGCATTCCATTGCAGTTTCATCTGGTGAAACAGGATTAGTTGCTCCAAATGGAGGGATGAGGATTGTTTCTCCAGGGGAGGTGGTTACAGGGTTAGCAGGTACTGAAGGGTTAACCTCTTTAGGTGGAGTTTGGATGGCAGACTCCTCTGGGCAGACTGGAGGCTGGGAAGCTGTTTCCTCAAGGCAGCCTGGAGATTGGGGTGCTCTTTCCTCAGTGCAGGTTGGAGATGGAGTGGCTGTTTCCTCAGTGGAGACCATTACAGATTTATCTAGCAAAGATCAGCAGAATCCAGGGTTTCAATGTCCCCTCTGCCATTATTATCAAACCATATGTCCCCATCCCAAGTTTCAGGATCCCATTTTTTTCTAATCAAAGTATTTACTTTACCAGCTGTTGCCCTGTAAGGTTGGAGATTTAGTTTATGTTGTGTGGTAGTTAGATTCAGTTGTCAACTTGGCCAGGTGAGCATATCTAGTTTTGTTGTTACAGACATGAGCCAATGGTATGTGAACCTCATCTGTTGCTGATTTACATCTGCAGTCAGCTAGGAGGCGTGCCTGCTGCAATGAGTGACGTTTGACTTAATTGGCTGGTGCTTAAATGAGAGAATGCAACGTAGCACAGCCTAAGCAGCTCGGCATTCCTCATCTCAGCACTTGCAGCTCAGCCCAGGCCTTTGGAGATGCAGAAAGAAGTCACTCTGGGGAAAGTTGTTGGAACCCAGGGACCTGGAGAGAAGACCAGCAGAGACCATCCTGTGCCTTCCACGTAAGAAAGAACCTCAGTGGAAAGTTAGCTGCCTTTCCTCTGAAGAACTAACAAATAAATCCCTTTTTATTAAAAGCCAATCTGTCTCTGGTGTGTTGCATTCTGGCAGCTAGCAAACTAGAACATGTTGTAAATCTGCTACTCACACAATGAGACTCTGGGTCCAGTTTTCAGGAAATAAGACTTTATTTCAGGGCACACTGATAAACTTTTACATCTTTCATTTGGCATTTAAGTTGCAAATTTGAAGCTTTTCACTCCTCCATTTCTTTCATAACTCTATCCAGCATATCTAAGAACAACCAGCCAACATCATTATACCTCTTAAGTTCACAAAACTCCACTAAGGTGTTAAAAGCACTGTCACTCAGAGCCTTGGCTTGTGCAAGAGTATGATAAAGAGAATCAAATGGTGATATTTTGCATCTCTATTTTGCCAACTCACATCATGGACTGTCAATTCCATCTTAATTATTGGAAAAAGTCATTAGTGCCTGAATCTAATCAGAGTAGGAAACCAATTGCAATGGTTCATTTTTTAAGATTCTGTTTCTCAAGAATCGCTCCTGTCACCAAGCTGTATTAGTCAGGGTTCTCTCAGGAAACAGAACCAAGAGGAGATATTGTAAATATGAGCGTTTATAAAAGTGTCTCACACAACTGTGGGGAAGCGTGAGTCTGAATTTCATAGGGCAGGCTGCAGGCTGGCATGAACGATGAAGGTCTTTGATGAATTCCCCAGGAGAGGTTGGCCAGCTGATGAAGAGATGAGAACGTTCTCTCTTCTGACTGCTGTAACCATCACCTCCCTTAGAAACCTTCAACTAACTGGATTAAATCCAACTGCTTGGACTCTCTCATTGGGGAAGACCTTCTCCTTAGTTGATCAGAGATGTAAACGGACATAGATGCAATCATGATTTAGTGCAAGATGATTTAATAAAGCAGCTTTCTGGATGATTAGCCAGCCATGACATGTCCTTGCAGTAACAGTTAGGCCAGTGCTTGCTTGACCAGACTAATTGGGCACCATCACCTGGCCAAGCTGACACTTGAAAATAACCATTATATGTGATAATTCTCTGGTTAACTTTTTGAGGAAATTCTAGATTGTTTTCAACAGTAGCTGTACCCCCCAACAATGTCCAAGGATTTCTGCTTCTCTGCATTCTCACCAACACTTATTTTCAGTTTTTTTTTTTTTTTTAATAATTTCCTCCTAGTGGGTGTTAACCAGTATCTCATTGTGGTTCTTATTTTTTGCATTTCCCTAATAGCTAATGATATTGAGCATCTTTTCATGTGCTTATTGGCCATTTGTATATGCGCTTGGAGAAATGTCTAGTCAAATCGTTTACCCATTTTTAATGGGTTGTTTGTCTTTGGTTGTTTAATTATAGGGCTCTCGTTTTCATAAGCAGAACAGTCCAGTGGTTTCTTTTGCTGCCTTGGTCCTTGTCCTGAGGGTCTCACATCTTTCTTCAAGTGACTTGCCCATTTATTTTCCTGAACAAGTTTCCTCTGTGAGTAGTATCCTGATGCCAGCACTTAAGATAGCAAATTGTTTTGCACCTGCCAAAGTTTTCAGTACTTGGCATATACAGATACTCAATTAATGTTGTTTTTATTTCATGTTCCTTTTCTTTGAACCTCTGTGGAGGTGCAAGATGAGTAAAAGGCTGGGATAAGGGAGTAATTTCAGGACCCAGAACTATGTTATTGGCTCATGTTGGATCCAGAGTCTATAGCATTCAGGATCCAGCCAGAAAAGAGCACTCCATCGTCCCCCTGGAAGTTTCATAGAAGAGACTTAATACAGGGAATTGGGCTCAGTGGTACAGGAAGAGTTGAGAAGACTCACATGTAGGGCTGCCAGATAAAATACAAGATGCCCAGTTAAGTTTCAATAACTGGCAAGCAATGATTTTCTTCCATACATGTTCCAAGTAATATTTGTGGATAGTTATAATAAAAAATTACTTGTTGTTTATCTGAAGTACAAATTTAACTGGGCATCCTGTATTTTTACTCGGCTCTTTTGTGTGCCCTACTCATGGGGTCTGGGTGGCAACCCAGGGGTTAGGGACAGCAGGATGCTCCCCTTCCTTGGGCCGAGGACAAAGGAGGAGGGTTTTCCACAGAATGGGAGCCGTGGTAGGGGTTGGGACCAGCCAGCAGCCACTGTCAGAGATGCTACCTGGTGCAGAGAAAAGGGGGTAAGAAACACCTTGGCTTCTTCCATCCACCTGCCCTCTAATCTCCAATGCTTCCTACCGGCTGAATCATCAGGTACATCTTGGCAAAGGAGCCTGGGAAATGTAGTTTGTAGGAGTCAGCCAGGCAGAGAGGGAAAAGAGCATAGAGGCCCCTGTAAATTTCATTTTTTATAAAAACTATGATATCAGGAAATGTCTTAAATAAGAAAACTCATAAAGAAACAGAAAGAAGATTACAGGTTTCCAAGGGCTAGGGGAGGGGAGGAATGGGGAGATATTGCTTCATGGGTACAGAGTTTCTGTTTGGGGATTGATGAAACAGTTCTGGCACTGGGGAGACCCTGATACCGTCTCAAGCATTATGGACTCCCATGCCAAGTCCTTGATCTTGAGGCTTGCTCTTGTGAAGTTTATTTCTGTGGTGGAGAACCAAATCCTACCTACAGTTGTGTCTTAGAGTTACTTTCAGAAAACCTCTTTCAATACTCAGATGTGGCCTCTCTCTTCCTAAGCCCAACTCTGTAAGGAAAATCATTGCCCTCCCCCCTACGTGGGACATGATATCCAGAGGTGAAGGCATCCCTGGCGGTGTGGGAGATGACTCCCAGGGATGAATCTTGCCCTGGCACTATGGAATTGACAATGCCTTCCTGACCAAAAAGGGAGATAAAAAATATAACAAAATAAGGTATGGTGGCTAAGAGAGTTCAAATCGAGTTGAGAGACTATTCTGGAGGCCACTCTTATGCAACCTTCAGCTAGATATTGCTAATTACCGTGGTTTGCCAACCCCCAACCAAAACCTCTCCTGTCAACCCCAAAAACACCTAGGGCTTTATCTGAGATTCTACAAAAGTTTCACACACTAAGATTACTTTCCAGAAACCTATGACCTCCAGATGGGTTCCTAAGTCAGATAAGTCTTAAAACCCAGAGAGGCCAGCCTCTCCAAGAATATCAATTAGTTCCATGCCTCTACCCCATATTATCGACACCCCTTTCAAACATGAAAAAGTTAGAATAGGCATAGCCCAAATACCCCTAAAGATTGGGAGAAGAATCAAAGGAGGAGGTGTTATAACAGAGAAGATAGGATTTGACAAATGAGTATGACTGCTGAATTATTATACTGATATTTCTTTCAGTCTCCAGTGTCTTGGAATAGCTAGAAGGAAAATCCTAAAATTGTGGAATGGTAACCCATATCAAACTTTGAAATCTATTCTATAACTACTTGTTTCAATATACTTTGAAACATATTGCTAAATATATATATATATATATATATATATATATATATATGTTATATTTTACAACTAAAAAATGTTTAAAAAATGTTCTGGTAATGGATGGTGTGCTGGTTTGTATCTGTTGGGTTTGCCAGAAAAGCCAAGTTCTTTAATCCTTATTCACTATTGCTGTGTGAGGGCTTTTTGATTGTTTCCATAGAAATGTGACCCATTCAGTTGTGGATGGTAGCTTTTGATTAGATGGTTTCTATGGAGATGTGTCTCCACTCATTCAAGGTGGGGTTGCTTACTGGGGGCCTCTGAGAGGGGATCATTTTGGGAAAACAGCTCAGAGCCACCAGAACCAATAGAGCCAACAGAACGGACAGAGCCCCAGAGTAGCCATTGAAGAGAAGCTAGCAGATCTTGCCATGTGTCTTTCCAGCTAAGAGAGAATCCCTGAGCATCATCAGCCTTCTTGAACCATGGTACTTTTCCCTGGATGCCTTCGATTGGACATTTTTATAGACTTGCTTTAATTTGGGCATTTTCACAGCCTTAGAACTGTAAACTTGCAGCTTAATAAAATCCCCTTTTCAAAGGCAGTTCCATTTCTGGTATATCACATTCTGGCAGCTGACATACTAGAACAGATGGTAATGGCTTCCCAGCAATTGGAATGTGATTAATGCTACTTAATGGTACACTGAAAAGTCATCAAAGTGGCAAATTTTATGTTATATAAATATTACCACAATATATTTTTTAAATTAGACTTCTATAACCTTTCCTTAAGCCCTCACGATCCCTTTTGCAATTGTGATGAGCAATTTACATGTATTATTGCATTCGATCTGTAACCAAACTATGAAGTACTATTATTTTTTATTTGACAAATGGAGAAACTGAAGCATAGAGAGTTCATGAAATGTGCCCCAGATCCCGCCGAGGAAGTATGTGCCAGGGTTAGGGCTGGGTGGTGCCAGCACTCATGCCCTTACCAGCTTTGTGACCTCAGCAGGAGGTGCCTCACAGGTCAGAGGAAAGGGCAGGAGTTAGAGAATCTTGGGCACTTTCAGGTCATCATAGAACTTTGGGTCTGAAGGAGTGCCGTCCTGAGCCATCCCCACATGCTTTGGCTGACACTGCACCTGAAATCCCTTCTCCGTCTCGCTCCCTGCACTTATTAAATCCAGTCGTTCTTTCCTTCCAACATCCCAGACTCACATGTCGGCAGCCAAGTGTGGTAGGAACAGCAGAGTAAATAAGCATCTGGTTCAAATACTGCCTCTGTCGCATAGTAGCTCTGTGACTTCGGGCATGGCACAAAAGCTCTCTGTGCCTGTCATCCTCGAGATGATGATGAAGATGAAGAAGAGGAAGATGATGATGAAGAGCCTACGTTCCATGCAGGCCCATCACGCCCCGCAGTGCCAACTGCCCCCCGCTCACGGCCTCTCTAGGGTTGCGGCAGAGCCCGGTAACCGGCTAGGGGGAGACCTGCCCTTGGATGTGCAAACGAAATGAACTCTTCCCTGCTGTCAGGTGTGGTGCAGTGCCTGCAACGTATTCAGAGCCTGACGCGGTGTCGGCTGTTATAATTACTGCAGACTCAATTAAGTGCCCGGCAATGTGCTAAGCAGCGCGGACACGAGGCGGAAGGTCCCTATGTGCCCGGCGATGGGAAGGTGAGAGGCGGCAGGGAACCAGGTCACTGCAGCTCCATGCGACCCAGCCAATGCGGGCACTGCCATTGGCCTTGGGGGCACAGAGGACAGAAGGGACGGGTTGTCCTTGCAGCGTGAACTGGCCAGCACATTAGGCCTGAGAGGAGTTGGTCTTGGAGAGAACCCAGGGAAGAGCACGAGAGGTGGAGGACAGCGAGGAGAGAGGCGTGGATGACAGTGGGCACACGAGTGGGGGGATCAGTGAGATGGGGACAGCAAGGACATTGTGGAGGGGAGAGATCGAAGTAGGGGGGGATGTGGGACACAAAAGGCTGGAGAGGTTAGCAGGAAGCCAATGTTGTGTGTCTCACTAGAAACGCTGACTCATCTTTAGTGGCAGGAAAGGATTTCGAGTTGGGGGGTGGCTTGGGCAGAGTTGACTTCAGAGTGTCCAGCACCCCCTCTTTGGCCCTCGGCACCCCCGCCCCTCCCTGGGTCACCACTTGCTACTTCTCCAACCCCTGCACCTGCAGCACTCCTGGCCTTTCCAGCCCAGCTTGCCCCCTCAAAACGGGTTTGACCTCTGTCCTGCCCGCTCCTTGCCTGCTAGGGGTCGCGGAGAGCATGGGAAGTGATTTAGCAAAGCCATCCTGGGGTCCTGCTGGGGTCAGTTTTGCTTTTGAAAGCAGCCCTTCAAAGCCAGATGAGTGGCATGGCTTGACTGTGGACCCTCGGATAAGTCACCTCATCTCCTTAGCTGTGGAGCTGGTGGCCTCTGCTCCTTGGCTGTCTGCGAGGCTTGTAAGAAGCAAATGTGATCCTGGACTTCAAAGGATGTGAGCAAAGTCAGAATGCAGAATATTCCTTGGGGACTCTCGAATCCCGGGAAAAGGGTTTCCTGTTCTAGGTCAGTGTGGGGGACGCCACGGGCATTGGTGGTCTCCCTTCTTCCCCACGTCAGCCACGTAGAGAATCAGAGCATGTAAGTCCCCTGGGCCATGTCCGCCAAGCCCTGATTTTAGAGGTCCGAGGAGTGATGGCTGGCAGGTGACATTCCCAACAGTTGTGAAGGGTGCAGGGAAAGCTCTCTCTTCTTCTCACTTCTCCTCCACACTTCACCTCCAGCTGCGACTCTTCCATCCACCACCCGCCTATCCATGCAGCATTTCAAAAATCATTAGATAAATTGTGTGGATGGAAATACTAGTGGTCAATGTGAGGGAGGGTGAGGGGTTTGGTACGTATGAGCTTTTTCTTTTTTCTTTTTCTGGAGTGACACAAATGTGAAAGAAAAATGATCATGGTGATGAATACACAACTCTGATGATATCGGGAGCCACTGACTGTACACCACGTATGGAATGTTTGTATGTTAAGAATATTTGTATGTTGTCTCATCAGTAAAAATATTTTTACAAAAAGTAATTAGAGGGGTGCAAGGGTAGTTCAGTGGTAGAATTCTTGCCTGCCATGCAGGAGACCCGGGTTCGATTCCCAGTCCATGCATTTCCCCCCAAAAAAACCCAAATAAACAAGCAAACCAAACAAACAAAAATTAAACAGATGGTGCTGCAATAACAGAAAAGTCACATGGAAAAATCATGAAATGCAGCCCCGCCCTACAGCATACAAAAAAAAGTAATTATAAATTCCCTTTTCCATTAACTGAAGCCTGGGAAGCACCTAAAGCTGCCAGGCTGGGGGGTCACTGGGACGCAGAGATGACGCCCACACTTCTGAGGACGAGCTCCCTGTCAAATGGGGTGGACAGAAGGACAGACACAGGTCTGATCCCATCAGCGGGCTTCTCTGAGGGTGGCCGGTTGTGCTGGGGGGCGCTCCGGAAGCCTCACCAGCAATGGGACAGGGGTGCCAGGAGAGACAAGGTGACCAGTCCTCCTTCCAGGCTGGAGGGGCCGGTGGGCCTTCCCATGGGTCTGAAGGCTGCTCCTACCCCGCGAGCTTGTGCCAGGGCAGGGGACCACTCGCCAGGATGGGGCGGCCTCGGCCACCGCTTGACCCGGCGCCGGGGGGAGGCTGACCAGGGGGACCCTCAGTGCTTTGCTTGCGTGGGTCGTGCCGACAGGCCCTGCCCTGCATGCGGTCGCGCCGGCTGGCAGCCGGGTCTTCTCCCTTGTTCTGGACTCCGGTGGGCACACGGGGCCGCGTCTGTGTACCAGGAAGCCCAAGTTCCAGGACGTGCAGTGCAGCCACAGCTTTATTTTTAGAACAATTCTGCAGGCTCTCACTTCCTCGGAAACTCGAACGCAAGGCCTGCAGGCCCTGGAGGGCCTCTGTCTCTCTCTCTCCCCCGGGTCCTGGTCCTGGCGGTGCCCTCCGAAGGCCGCCCACCCCCCGCAGTGTGTCACTGCAGGAAGCAGCCCCACCCCTGGGTCCAGGGCCACCGAGACTAGGCCTGGGGACTTGCCTCGGGCCTGCCTAGCTCCGGCCACAGGAACCAGGAAAGGGGATACTTGGCCCTTAGAGTCTCTCCCAAGGCACACCAGTTAGGGGGTCAAGGGCTAGTCTTTCTCCTGCTGCTACCCGCTGAAACTTTGAGCAAGTCTTTTAAGGGCCCTGGGCCTTGGTTTCCACATCCATAAAATGGGCTTAGCACACACTCTGCCCACTTCCTAGGGTTCATTGTATCCAATGAGAAAATATGTGAGAAAGGATTTACTTCTAATACTGGTTAGAAATTATTCAAGAGAAAAAATGTTATGTATCAGTAGCTTTAGCATTGACTCATTATGTCTTTGTTTTCTGGATACTAACTACGTTCTAGAAACTGCTTAGTGTGTTTTCCTACTTATTCTCAAATGTTTATGAGTTTCACTTTCCAGCCCAGGAATGGAGGTGCCGAAAGGCGTTTCGTGTTTTCCTGCCTGCCCAGGACTCTCTTCTCTGACCTTCTCATTTGGCCAACCCCTGCCCACCTTCTCCCCACCCCAAAGCTGCCCCCGCTTCCCCACCCCCGCCCCCAGCCTTGGCATCTAGACTTCTAGAGCAGAGGGAGGCACCCTCCTCTGGGTTCCCGAAGGCCCCACCCCTTCCCTGCCAGGGGCCCGGCAGGCCACTCTGCTCCCCCAGCCCTCCCACTCCCTGGCCTGCCCCTTACGTCCCTGGAACGGGGTCTCACTCTACCTCAGCACCCCACTCCTGGCTCACAGGACACCCCGTGATCCATGGCTCCTGAATAAAGTTCTTACGCCATCAAAAGTAGGAAATTTTGATTTGGAAAACAATGGTTACAAAAGAAGCCAATAAAATAAAAATGCAAAAATAGATTCCTCTCTGTGATCACGCGTCAGTTAAAATATGCCCACATATACGAGGAAGGGAAAGCGGGGAACAAGCTGCGGGGTTCTCTCCTTCCTCTCCCTTTCTCCATCACTCCTTCCCTTCCACCTTCCTTCCCTTCCTTTGCCTCCCTGCCCACATCGCCTCACTGAGAAAGTGAAAGTTCCTCGGCAGGCCTTGCGGAGAGCTCAGGCTCCCTGGGTGGCGGTGCAGGTCCTCTCCACGCTTGCGGAGTTGCTGGTCACCCGCAAAGCCGTCCTGAGATGGACACTGAGCCCAGACGCTGCAGGAAGGATGAGACCAAACCAGGACTTCGCCGCGAGAACCTGCCAGAACCCACACTCGAACCCAGGCCCTTCCATCATGAGTCCTTTCAGCCCAGATCCGTTCAGTTCACGTCCTTGTGTGGAGCACGCTCCGGCCAGTTGGGGGCTGTGGGGGCTGCGGGGGCTGCGGGGCTGCGGGGGCTGCAGGGCTGCGGGGGCTGCAGGGCTGCGGGGACAGTCCCAATCTGGGCCGGCCGCCCTGACCTAACTCTAATCCGGATCAGAGCCTCGTGAGCCGGACACTGCATCCGGGCTCCACCATCCCGAATTCCATCCCAGTTTCTCTCAGACTCACAGGGTGGTCTGGGGTCAGGTCTTAAACCCGACCCAAGTTTTTCGGATGCTCCTTGCTGGGTGATGTGCAAATGAGTGCCGGGTTGCAAAGGACTTGGTAAAATGTGCTGCTGCTGCAATATTCACCGAACTTCCCAAAGGTTTTCCTTAGTGATGGTACTTAAGATTTCCTTCCCTGCCGTGGTCTGCCTCCTTCAGTGACTCCCCATTTCCTTTGGGATAGAGCCCACTTTCCCTGAAACATCCTGACAGACCTGGCTCCTGCATTCCTGCATTCCGCCCACCCCAATCTCTTCCCACCGCCCCCCACCCCCACCCCTGATGTCCAGGGCACTGGACACTATCCCTCTCTTATCCCTGGGACTTTTCATTGGCTCTTCCCTCTGCCTGCAAACTACCCTCCACCCCTTCCTTGCTTGGCTGACCATCCTTTATCCTCCCTATCTCAGCCGAATTGCCTCTGCTTCCAAGAAGTCCTCCTTGACCCCCTAGACAGGCTCAGGCCAGGTGGCCCTTGGAACTCTGCACTTCTCCAGCACAGGCCTTGTCCACTGCCTTCTGATAGCTGTCTTGATGTCTCCACCAGGAGAATGTGCGAGTTACATCAGAGCAGAGTGGAGTGTCTTACTAGCTGCTGACCCAGCTCTCTGAGCTTCATAAACTGGGGGCAATGAATAAATGCAGCCCCCTAGTCTTACTTGGGGCATTTGTATCCTCAGGCAAGGTCCAGCCCAACTGACACAAATTCCAGGAGTTTGCAGCCAAGGCTGGCATGTTAATGCCCACAGAGGCAGCTGGCAGTTGTGGGATTCAACTCCCCTGCCTGCTGGACAGCCCTCCAAGCCCTGCTGTCCAGCTTCCTCATGCTGACGGACTCTAGTCTTCCCCATGCATTCACGTGAGGCCAGAATTGACGGCCTGAAGCTTGCCTTCTCCTCCCCGCCAGAGTTCCTCTTCCCACAACAGCCCTTCGGACAACGGAAGGCATGCGCTGAGACCTGGCCAAGCAGCCTTGAAGCCACTGCCCTCCCACCCTCCCGGGAGCCCTGCCAGAGTCTGCCTTGGTCTGTCTGCATCATGCCGAGGCCCTGGAACTGAGCTCTCTGCCCAGGTACACGGGACAGCGGGGCAGGGTGAGGGGCCTCTCGCCAGCTGCTCCTCAGCTGGGCCAGATGCCCTCCCACATTTCCCAGCCTCCTTTGCTGTGTGCCGGGACAATGTGGCTGGTTCTTGTCGCTCGACCAAATGGAAGTGATGGTGTCAGCTGCAAGTGGTGCAGGGCGGAGCCAGTGAGCGTCGCTTTCCCTTACTCCCCCCTTCACAGGGGCCCTCCAGGCCACTGAAGTTGGCAGTGACCCTCAGCCCCAAAATGAAGCAGGGGAATTGCTGAACCCATTCAACTTTGACGCAATAAGGAATAGGCCTTTGTTGTGTTTTGAGCTGGTAGAGTTTGGGGGTTTGTTTGTTACTGAGCATTAGCCTCTCCCAACCTGACCAGTTGAGTCAGATCTGGTCTTGAATTGGGCTGTTTGCTTATTAACTGTATGGTCACAGGCCAGTAATTTACAGTTTCTGAGCTTTGGATCCTTTGTGAGAACCAAAACAACATCTTCTTCAGGGGCCATTGTGAGAATTAAATGAGAAAATGCTGATTAAATGCCTGGCAGGCAGAAAGGACTCAGAGAAGGGTGCCTGCCATCTTGGTTTGAAACGGATTTGTCATTTAATGCCCATTTTCAGACGAGAAACCAAGGTTCGGAGAGGTCAGGACGTCTCACGGGTTACGCAGCTGACAAGTCAGGCGGGCGCCGGCTGGGAGTAGGGAAGCCACGCGGGCTCCTCGGACAGTGGCTCCCTGCGAGCCGGACCTCCAGGCAAAGGTGCCACCTGACCACATGTCCGTGCCGTCTGACCTTTCCCCGCTCCACCCAGACCTGTCCTCTGAGCTGAGGGGCAGAAATAAGGTCGCCCTCCTTATCTGGACTTGAGGGCATTGAGGGCCACGTCCCGTGAAGCTCAGACCTTGTACCAGGCGGGTGTGTTTTCTCAGGTGGCGCCCAGGGCTGCCCTGGGAGGGGACCTGCCATCGGCGGGGCCACTGCGCCCTCTGGCGGCCATTTGGTGCAGCGCCGGGCGGGCGGTCAGAGCTCTGGGCTGCTCACAGGACAGGGCCACCCACCCCGGGAGCCAGCCCGGGGGGCTCCTGTCCGGAGGTCCTCGTTTGGGGGCCAAGCTGAGAGACTCCATTGCCGCTGGGGGGACAGGCACGTGCTGTCATTGGCCGGGGCTCACCCGGCCAGCCCCCAGCCTCACGCTCCCTGCAGCCCTGACTTGTGGCCAGTTGCTCCCCCACCCCGCCAAGACCCATGTGCACTTCCCAGTCTCCTCCAGGGGGAGCGGGGGCCCGTGTGCACTTCCCGGTCTCCTCCAGGCGGAGCAGCGTCCTTTTGTGGGTGTTGTGGCAGCGAATGGGGGGACGTGGGGACAGCACTCGGCCCATGTGGGCAGCCCCGAAAGGGAAGCAGGCTCATCTTCGGTGAACTTCTACTCTGCAGGGTGCTCTGCCGTCCTTCTGTCTGCCTGTCTGGCCTCATGGCTCTCCCTTCCCAGCAGGACGCCACCTGGGTGGGGCTGTTGTCCCCCTCCCAACCCTGCACCCGGGCGCCAGCTGCGGAGGAACCTCCCCCCAGCCACCACCTCCAAGCCCAGCTGGGCGGGCAGCACCAGCCCCCTGACCCCTCCTCAGTTAGCGCCCTCTGACCACCCACACAGAGGCCTTCCAGCCCCACGCCTCTTCCCACCTGCCCCGCCCCCAGCTCCTTCCCTCCCCCAGCTCTGGGGAGAAATGCAGCTTTGGTAATGGAGGCGGGGGTCTCCCTATCCCCCGCCCCTCTCGGAGACCCTGCCCATCCACCACTTCTCTCATGTCCGCAGCTCCACCCCCTCTGCTGCCTCCTTTGCAGCACTTGAGACTGCTTCGGGCTAGTTCTCTGAAAGTTTCTCCTGTAACCCCGGCCCCTCCTGCTCTAGCCCTGTCCCTCTCCTTCCCCTGGGCACCCACGGGAGCCTCTGTCTTTGCATTCTGGTTTCCTACAAGTCCAGTTCCGGTCCAGCCCAGTTCTCCAGTCCCAGCCTGCTCTTGCCACAGCCCAGTGGCTCCCGAAATCCCGGGGACAGGTGACAGCGAGAGGTCTCCCTTCCCCTTGAGACACTCTGCCCTGTGGATTCAAAGTCACGCCTGCCCCGTGGGTCCGGAGCTCTCTGCTTCTACTTCATAACCTCCTGGCCTGCTTCCTCCCCCTTGGCCCCCCAAACCCTCCCAGAAGCTCCCCATCCCTCCATGACTTCAGTGACCCTTGGGGCAGAAGCCGGACCTATGTCCACGTGGTCCACGCCGTGGGAGCTGGGCCTGGCTGCCTCCTGGGCACCGAGCTGCTGAGAGATGGGTTCGGACGCCAGGCCGGTGACGCCAGAAAGGCGACTGTTCTGTCAAGGTGGACTGGGAGCCACTGCCCTCATCCTCAGCCCGTCGGGCCAGCATCTTTGTCCCCAAGGGCCAGCTAGAAAGGTGATCCCAGGGCCGCTACCTGGGCTGGAGAGCGTGGCCCCGCCCCTCCGCCCGCTCCCTCATTTGCCCTTGACACCAGCCTTCGCAGGCAGGTGCAGGGTTACCTCCACATCGTGCCGGAGGGACCGAGGCACACTGAGGACGGGGGTCGCGCAGCTTGGGTCGGGGGCAGAGGGATTGGAGCCCAGGGGGCAGCCGATCCCAGCTGCGTTTCAGTTCCCCAGCAAACACTGGGGTTCGGGGGGCCCGAGCATGTGAGGGTCAGCGTCCTGGAGAGGCCTTTGCCCGGGATGGCCAGTTCTCTGAGGACCCCATGTCTCCGCTGAAGGTCAAGGGAGCAGCAGCTGCTGGCACAGGTGAGAGGCTCCCGCGGGTCCCGGGGAGGATTAGAGTGGGGGAGCGACAGGGGCAGAAAATATCCACCTGTCCTCACTCCCTCAGGTGGGCACAGACGGGGGGTGTTTGAGCCTGAGCCCCAGAGGTGCTGGCGAGCCGAAAGGTGAGGAAGTGGGCACAGCAGTCCTGACAGCCGGCCCTGAGGAAGCCACACACGCCTAGGGGTCCCTACAGCCGCTTGGTGAGGGACGCACCTCTGAACAGCTGACCCTGTCCTTTGACATTGTGATGTGATGACCATGTGACGACCACCTGCCAAAGGTGCTCTGAGGTCAGCTGAGAGGACACCTGGACTGGACGCCAGAGGACCCCGGGACCCGCTGCCACCCGTTGTTGGTGGCACCGGCGGGTAGGACAGATGCATCTCAGGGGTACCCACTGGCGCACACTGGGCGACGCGCGGCCCGCACCCAGACCCGCTCTATGCTGCGGTGCGGAGGGAATCGCGGCTGATGCGCCTCGGGGATGGGCACGCGGCCCCCTCCCCTTTCCCCTCTGCCGTCTGAGAATCCTCATAAAGTAACACCCATTAGAAGGCTCTCACTCAGGGGCCCCTTTTCGGTCCCCAGGTCTTTGTGCATTTGGAGGAGCCTGGGGGGTGGGAGGTACTCCAAGGAGGACCCCCAGGGCTTCCTGGCTTTCTCAGGATTGGGAGGGGTGGGGGTGGGGTAAGAGGCAGGGTGGGGGGGTAAGAGGCAGGGTGGGCTTTGCCTCTTGGCCGCTGAACCAGGCAGGTGTCTGGAGCATTTTGAGGAAACACCTGAGACCCTCTGAGCCGCTCTCTTCCGGGGGCTCTGGCCTGAGACCAGGTGTGATGTCTCGGCCGTTCCGCCCCGCCCACGATCCTGCCCGGCCCCCGTGCTCTGTGCTGTGTCTCCCCTTCGTGGCCAACTGTCCACAAGGCAGCTCTAACTGCAGGTTGACCAGAAGCACGCATAGCCTGGGGAGGAGCAGGGCCTCGATGGTGCTGGAGGGGTGGGGGTCAAACTCCCAGATGCTGTCGGGGCTCGGGGAGCAGGCAGAGCCAGAGCTATGATGGGAGAAGCAGAGAGGGAGGTTCACAGCTGAAGAAGCAGCTTGGAGAAACTGCAGGGGCAAGGAGGCCCCAGAGCAATGGGGTCAGAAAGATGGGAAGGAGAGATGGCGGAAGGGAAGGGAGGAGTGAAACAGTGAGACAGGCATGCAGGTGGGGGCTTGCTCATTGTCTCGGGATGTGCTGGCCCCTCCCTCTCCCCTGTGCACTGTGTCCTGTCAGCTAGCATTAACACAGGCTCTTGTCTAAGCCCTTTGCATGTGCATTTTCATCTACTCCTCAAGACCTTCTATGTGGTGGGTAACTACATCATCCAACTTCATGCATAAGGAGAGTGGGCTCAGAGAGGTTGAGTGACCTGCTCAAACTCACACAGCTTTCTTAGGAGGAACCCAGCCAGCCTGGCTCCAGGGCACCTGTGCTAAGCTCTGTACCATGGACCGCTTCTCAGGTGGACCTGGGGGCCGTTGTCCTAGCTGAGCCCAGAGCAGCGGGCAGAAGAGGGACCAGCAAGCCCCGGGGCGGGGTGGGGGGCAGCAGGATCCTGGGGTGGAGGCTCATGGCCTTGAAGTTCTCTGTGCTTGATTCCAGGCACCGCAGCCCAGGAAGCATTCAGGGCCCTGTAGGGCTGTGGTGGAAATTCCAGAACACGGCTGGCAGGTATTTCGCCAGGTGTGAAGTGACACACAAATTGGGGGGTATTCGTGGTATTTACGCTCACTTTACATCATAGAGCCCCAATCCTGGGTTTCTGGATCTACTTTCTAAAATCCCAAATGGGACACTGTGCCAACTTTGGACCAGATTTGAGCCCCACCCTGGGCGCCCGCCTGCTGGCAGTTGTTGGGGGGACAGCCCCTCCGCTGGAGCCAGGGCAGCGGCCGCTTCGTTCAGTGACCACGAGTGGCACTGCTGGAGGATGGACCTCTCTGGCGCCGGGGCCAGCGGGGTAGGGGCAGGCGGGGAGCCTGGGAGGCCCCTGGAGATGGACGTCCGTTTCCCGGGTGTGCTTCTCAGTAGCAGGCGGCACCCAGGGAAGCCCCCTGCTGCGGACTGGTCAACCCCTTGCAGAAAAACAACAAGCGAAACCCAGAGGATAAAATAGCTCTTTTTTTTTTTTTTAATTCACTTTGATTTGGATCATTGGAAATGTTTAACAATAAATAAAACAGAGCAGGGGCTGAGGGCAGACTCTTGCTAACCTCACTCAAAATGCATCCAGCTGCAAAACAAACAGGGAGCCGGGCAGGGGCCGGGGCAGGGTGGGGGCGGCGGTGGTGCAGAAAGCACGTCCCAAAATGCCACCAACAAAACATACAAGACCGCAAAGAAGAGAAAGTGCTCAAGAAACTTTGGCTTTGAGAGTGAAGTGCTAAAGCACCAGGGGGGAGGGAGGGAATGGCCCCAAGGCCATCCAATGGGGCAGGGGCTCCTGGCGGGGTCAAGCCCCCACCCCATTCAGGCCCCCCTGCAGGCAGCTCCAACCAGGGACAGGCCGGCGAGGGGCTGGGCTTCAGCGCGAGCATGAGACTGTCCGACGGCCGGAGGGGAAACAGGAGGCCGCACAGAAGCTGGGGACCCAGCGCTCAGTGAACTGCTACCGCTCAGCCTGTGCTCTTTGCCTGCCCCTGCCTTGTCCTCTGACTGCCCATCTCTTCTTCGCACAGAGGGGGCACGTCATATCCAGGGCTAGGAGAGCTGGAGGTTTCGAGACAAACAAGAGGAAGGGTGGCTCAGTCTCAAAACCCGCTAGCCCGGCCCACATGGAAGGACTCCTGCGGCCGTGCAGCCCGTGTGGCCACGTTTGCTGCAAACCAGATGGCTGCGGCGGACACTTTGATCCTTAAGCTCCTGAGAGGGACGAGGCCAGCTGCGGGCTCCTGAGGGCACCTGGCTGGTGTCCAGCTGGACGGCGGCCACGGAGACCCAGCTTCCATGGAGGGAGCTGTTTTGATCCTAACAGTATGAGGGAGAGCAAGTCATTTTGTGTTTCCCATTTTTCTTTGTGTCTGGGCTGCCTTACGAGAACTCCCCAGAGGTAAACCCTCTGTGGTTCCCATCCTCCTCTGACCCAGAGGCTGTGTGGCAGGGGCTCTGTCAGCGCCTCCAATCCTCCAGGACATCACTGCCCTCTGCACTGACTTATCTGGCTGCCACACCTTATGCCCTCGTGCTTCCTTTCTGGCTTCCCCAGCTAACCCCACCCCGGCACGGTTTGCTGGACAATGCCTGACAAGGCTGTACTTCCAGAAGACATCAATTTACGAACGCAATTCTCTGCCCCAGGTCCCTGTTGGGGGATCTGCCCTCCCTTCTAGCCCATCCAGTGGGTAAAGGCAGAAGATGGGGAAGCAGAGGTTCCCAGGTGGGTGCTGAGGCAGGGGAGGGGGTCCAGCTCTAGGGGGTCAGCCTCCCGCAGGGTGCACCAGGGGGACGCCGGAGGCTGGGGCGTGCCGAGACCCGTCAGGGCCTGCCTTGGCGGCTTCAAATCCAGCTGCTGATTGGGTAGGCCAGGACCCTCTGCTCCTTGCCCAGGCCCAGGGGTGGTCTCCAAGGGGCTCTGGGCCTGCGGAAGGGACTGAGTGCTGGTCTGGATTCAGGGGCCCAGGTGAGCATCCTGCCTGTGCCCCAACTGAGTGTGCTGGGCACACAAGGGCATTAACAGCAGACGGGGCCCTCACGCTCCTGCCACCAGGACCCCGAACTCCCCCTGTAGACCACTGGTGTCTGATCCTCAGCCACCGCCACCCAGGGATGGGCCCCTTTGGCTTAAGCCATAACGATTAGCCATTACCTGGAAAAGTCTGCTGAGCCAGTGAGACACAAGGCGTTTGCTGGGCAGTGGTGGGGACAGCCGTCTCCCGGACACTGTGGGTGGGAAGGCAGAACCCGCAGCTGCCCGAGGGCCGCAGTGGGGGCCTAGGGGAGGCTCGGCAGAACCCTGTCCAAAACCCGGATTTGGTGATATTTTTTGAGATGTGGTCGGGAAGGCCCCTCTCTGGATGTGTTAAGCGCGGGGCCAGTAACTTCCGATTCTTGCTGCAAACCAGTCTGAGTCCGGCACAGCTGGTTCACTTCTGCAAATCACTGGGTTTTGCATCTGTGCGAGAGGGGTGCTCGTGTCAGTGGGCCGGGAGGTGGCCAAGGTTTAGATAGCAGTGTGATGGAGGGGGCCCGGCCAGAGCCCTGGCAGCCACCCCAGGCCACGTGGAGCACAGACGGGGACCCTTCAATCTGGGGGACGTCTTCTCACTCAGTAAATCCGGTCTAAGTAGATTGCTCACGCTGAACCCCTCGTCCCTCAACAGACTCAGCTTTTTGGAGAAGAGGAGGCATTCGGGACTCAACATTGCTCTCTGCACCAGGGTCCATTTATCTCAAGGCTCATCCATGAGATAATCCACCACCCAGCAAAGGCTTGCCAAGGGGGTCCCTGCAGGTCCCGCTCTGGCCTTACCAGACCTTCCTGGAGTGGCGACCTCACAGCCACGCAAGAGCCTGCCTCGGGCAAGAGGCCTAACTTTTGGAATATTTTAAAGCTGGAACTTTTTTTTAGTTTTGCTTTTAAAACACTTTCTGGATCCTGAACCTCTGAGAAGAAAAGTATGGAACTGCTTCCCAGAAAAATGTTTACCTGCAGACTCAGAAACACAAGCACACACACACTCCGGGGACTCTTGTAAACTGCCTGAAGCTGTCAAGAGGCCCCTGATAATGGGTCCTGAAGTGTTCATGACTTCTCCATCCCTGTTTGCAGAGGAAGCTCAGAGGCTTGCCCAGAGTGCAATTTGCCAGAGAGCTCAGGCAAGACAGTGCCTGTGGGCTCCGGGCCTGCCGGCCCCCACCCCTCCAGGAGACTGTGGCAGCTCCCCAAGCAGCAGCAGCCTTTTAGGAAGATGCTTCATGTGAAAAGTAGTTTCTCTAACTGAACTTCAATAACCAGAGTAGAAAATCACTGGCCTCCTGCCCCTGGACTCTCCAATCTCCACCCAGCCCAGAGAGGCTTTGCTGTGCTTTGGCGATTCTTAGCCTGAGACTGAAACCAAGATGCCGAGGGAAAGACGGAAGGGAGCGCTGGAGGGGAGGGGGTACAAAGCACCCCACATACCTGCCAACCTGATGCCACAGGGTTTCTCCCTCCAGGGAGCCCCCAAGCCCTAGCGACCCCCCAAACTCCAAGCCCGAGGATTCATGCAAACCTTCCCTTAAGCTCCTCCAGCCCCTACTGCCTGATGGGAAAATAGCAAACCTAATTAAAACACCAGGACCAGCCACAGAGCCGACATGCACAAAATGTCAGTTGAATTAAAAAAAAAAAAATCAATAAATAATCAGAAAGGCTGAAAAGGAAGGAAGAGAGCAGTGGGGGAATGAGAAGATGAGGTATGCTGTCCCGCCCTGCCGGTCAGCTTTCCTGCGCAGAGGGTAAGCTCGTGGGGTCAGAGCCAGACACTGAGGCCCTCCACAGGGTCTTGGAAGACTGCAGGCACCAAATCCAACACTTCTTACAAGTAAGAGTGGATTTTCCATGGCTGATGCTGTGTGGAGGGCGCTGAGTGTCATCAGAGATTTGTCCCGACTCAGGCGCTCAGGAAACAAGCAAAGAGGTTTCCTGTCCAGGTCAGGGCTCTGGGCTCCTTGCAGCCAAGGCCTGCAATTCTTTCCCCAATACAAAGGCACGTGAATAGTCAGACTTGCTCTGAGCCATACTTATAATGACAAAGACCGATCCATCAAGGGACGTCTTTGCAGAGAAGACATCTCCAGGGGTCGGAAACACCTTGCAAAGTTTCTTCGGGAAGGGTAGTTAAGAAGGCCTCTCCTGGCCACGATCCATGAGTGTGGGGAAGGAAGGGAAGGCAGGCTGATTGCAGCAAGGGAGACGCCGGCTCTGCTTCTGCAGAGAGAGGCATCGGTGAGCCATCCGCAGCTGGGCCATGTGGTCTAACCTGGCTCCGAGCTTGAGGTCAGCTTCACCCAAAAACATCCAGCAGGAGAGCAGTCCTGGAGCCGGGCAGGGGAAGGTCTGTCTGCCCGTCTTCTCTGGGACAGCCCTTCCTTCAGGAAGGTGGGACTCTTCTGTTTGCTGTCACCCCCAGAAGCCAAAACGACATGAGAGTTTTGAAATCGGGCCTCTCCCAGCAGCATCCCACGTTCCCCAGTCCTGAATCAGCAGCTCGGCGACCTGGGGGTGCAAGTGGCTGGGAGGGGCGCCCAGGCACACCCTGAGGCTGGCCCTCGGGGCTTCTGGAGTGAAAGGCTCTGTCGAGATGCTGAGGCTGGGAGCAGAGAGGAGCCGCCTGAGGGGTGGGCCTTGCCCCTCCCAGCGTCATCTCCCCTTGAAGATGCGGATTTTGTTGATGGACACCAGGGTGGCCGTCACATTGGACTCAAAGTCTCCGTCGTGCACCCCAGTCTTGCGAAAGGCCCCCGCCGACGGGTTGTTCTCCCAGTAGTGGTGCCAGTTTCCTTTGCTGTCTGCCCCAAAACCGTACAGGTCCACCTGGGGGGTGGGGCAAAGCAAAGGTGAGACCTGGACAGCGAGGCTACAGGCAGAGACGCTAAGAAAGGGACCCACACAGGCACCCTGGAATCAGAGGCTCCCATAACATCATTCCCAAGGAACCATAGGAAAATGTCCTCAGGCTCCTGGGTCACCCTGGGGTTTGGGGAAGCCAAGACAAAGTTAAGTAAAACTCAAGCCCAAGCTCAGAGGGCACGATGTGAGGCTACTGTGAGCAGATGGTGCCGAGGGGGCGGGGTTGCAGTTCTGGGGCAAGCATGACCCCCCCTTTTGCAAGGCTAATGGAGCAAGGGAGGGTGCAGAATGGTGGGGGGTGGAGAGCAGGGCTTTGGAGCTAAGCCCATGGCCTCAAACCGCAGCTCTGCCCTCACAGGTGAACCCTGGGTGCCGCAGATCACTTGTCTGAGCCTCACTTTTCTCATCTGGAAAATGGGCCAAGAATAAGGACCAGCACCAAGTAGCAGGTGCTGATTCTTTTCTCCCCTTTGCTGACGTGCATCTGGACCCGGGCTCTCACTGGCCTTGCACACGTGTGACAAACACTTTCAGACACTTACTCTATCAAGCCCTTGTCTAAGATGCTGGCAAACAAAAAGGAAAACATCAAAGTCGAGGCAGAGCTTTATCAGCTACCACCTGGGGGCTGGGTGTGCAGGAACTGAGGGACACGAGTCTGGCCTGGAGCTCAGAATCTGGAGGGCCGGGGCGGGTGTGGCCGGTAGAGTGGGGCACCCCGACATGGTCTCTGCCTTAACCCCCACTGAGGGTGCAGCCCCACTGCAGACAGGGCCTTGGGAAGATACCGTTTCTAGTCAATGTGGCCCAACTGAAATGGGGGTGGGCCCTCGTCTACACCACTGGAGGCCTTCTCAATGCATCCCGGAAGACACAGCGGCCCAGGGCAGAGGGCACGGCTGAGTGAGCAGAGGCAGAGGTGTGAGCCAGGGGCCGCGTTGGCCACACCCTCTTGACTCTGGGGTGAAGCAAGCCTGGCTGACAGCTCCATTTTGGACTTCCAGCCTCAAAGCCATGAGCCAATAACTTCCTGTTGTTAAAGCTGACCATTTGTGGGGTACTTGTAACACTATGTGAACCAAGACAGCGGGCAGAGACTAACTTTGGGATGCCCCCCAGCACAGGGGAGTGGGGAATGGTGCCCAGGGAGCTGAGAGGAAGCTCTTCTGAGGGACACGGAGCCAGGCCTTGGAAAATGAGAAGAAGATAAGCAGGAGGGGACCCGGGGAGGGGCTTGCTTCCAGACAAAGGGAGTCTCTCTGGGCTGTAAGTGGGAGCAGCAGCAGTTCCCAGGCAGGTGCTGCCCTACTGGCGACTGCCAGCCTGGCCCTGGCTCCACCCTTGGGCAGGGACATCAGGGCTGGGCAGGATGGAGGGACAGGAGTCACGCTTCTGACCCCAAGGGGGTCGTGACTGGCCGGTGGGGTGGGGAGATGGGATGGGATGTGTAGCGAGGCCCAGACTTCTGGCTGGCTGGGGGTGGGAGGGAGGTGGTTACAGAACAACCGAGGCAGACCTGGGACCCCATCCTGCACCCGCCTTGACGCTTCCCCGCGTCTCCAACCACGAGCCAGTGGCTGGGGTGGCACAGGCTGCATGTGACAAGAGGGGTTCTCTGTGTGCCCTGTGGGAGCCCAGGCTAGGGACGAAGTGGGAGCCTTGTGGCCCCTTCTGCACCTCTTGGGACCCAGAGGCACCTGTGTCCTCGAGGGAGTCCCGGGCACATGGCCTGGCTGACCTGAGGACAAGTCTGCATGGGGACTCCTACCCTCTCCAGGTCCCTGGTTCTCAGCCTCGGTGCAGAGTGGAACCCCTGGGAACACTGAAAAGTACAGGTGCCTGACTGTTGCCCCGGGAGGCTGATGTAGGTGGGCTGGCATGTGAACTGGGCACTCTGCAGATGATTCTGGAGTGCAACCAAGCCCCAGCCTGCTGCCCCAGACAGCGAGTCTCCCAGCTAGGAGCCGTGCGTTTGCGCTGCTTGCACGTGGGCATCCGGCCCCAGCCCCAGCTCCGCCCCGGGAGTCTGCACACCGGGTGGAAACTCTTGGCAGGCAGTCTGTCCTGTGTCTCGACCACCTTTTCATGGGGCATTTGCTTCTCCTTCAACACCCTTAGGTGGGAAGCACTGCAAAGTGCACTGGGGAGAACTGGGATCCGAGCTTCCTGAGGGCCAGGGCCCTGCCTGGGACAGAGCCCTGGAGTGGAGAGTGGACCGGGGGCTGCCTGGCATGCAGAACGTGGGTGGTGAGCCACCGGCCCGGGCAGCCTGCCTGGCATGGTGAGGGTACCTCGTCACAGATGTGCAGTGAGAAGATGACCGAGAGGATGCCGGTGGACGGGTACCGCCCGTGGCCCTGCAGCCAGCTGTCGAAGACGTACTTGATGAAGGCCGGGTGGTAGATCAGGATCTGCCGGGGGAGGGTGGGCATGGCTGTCAGTGAGAGCTGGTCACGACGGCTCGGGGCACGGGTCATGCGGGCATGCAGTGAGAAAACGACGGAGAACCCCGTGTTCTTGCTGTTCCCATGTCAGTGGGAAAAGACGGGTAATGCCCCAAATCACTACGGAAAACGCTAGAAGGCAAACAGCTATGGAGAGGGAAGGGTCTGAAGTGCTGGGGGTGGTGTGTAGAGAGGGCTCACCCAAAGGTGGGCAGGGATGCAGCCTGCGGCTTCTCGGGAAGGGGAATCCCGGAGCAGCAAGAGGTAAGGACATGACGCGCCTGTCACACGCAGAAAACCCCCCACTGAGCCCCAACCCTGCTTAGTAAATTAAAATAAGCCTGGATGCTAGGGTTACAGATGAGGAAACTGAGGCACAGAGATGCTATGTGATGTATTCAGGTGGAGGGGTGCCCTCTGTCCCCCCCTCCCCGGCCGTCATCTTCCCCCACATGGCCGCCCCTGCCTCCCTGTCCCCTAGGTTCTGTCCCTCCTGACGGGAACCCCCAAACCCTCCCTGCACAGACCCCTGCAGACCTAGAACTGGGCCCCGCCCCCAGGGCGGAGAGGGAAGAGACAGCTGCAGGGAGGCCCCGCCCCCAGCCCGCCCACTGCCCGTGCAGCTTCCCCACTGCACGCCCCACCCCCCATGGCTCTGCCTCGGCCCCCACGGGGCTGGGCTCCCGGGGGGCGTGGTGGTCCCTGGAGGCTCGCCCAAGGCCTCAGCCTGAGCCAGGGACGCGGCCGTGTTGGGAGAAAGCGTCTCTGCAGCGAGGCCCGGGGAAGGGTCCCGGGACAACACTGTCCTGGGCTAGCCCGGTGGGCCCAAAGCCAAGGACAGGGGTCCTCAAGAAGAGGAAGGACAGGGGGCAGGGAGGCCACAGGGGCCGAGGGGAGGCTGGGGCCAAGGACTGTCCGAGCCCTGAGAGCGAGGGCAGGCCGGGGAGGGTCCGTCCCCAGGCCCTGCACGGGGACCCTGGCCGGGTACCGGGTGGCCTCGTGGCCTCCGTGGGGAGGGACGAGATTCCTGCTGTTTGGGTGCCCCGGGAGCACTGCTGCGTGCTCAGACACGCCAGGAGCGGCCCGGGTCGGGGGCCCACTCAGGGAACCCCCAACGGTGTCCGCCACCCTCCAGCGGGATGCTGAGTGGGGCGCGGTGGGGGCTCCGCCCCCCTCCTGAGGGCCTGAGGGCTCCCTCCGCCGGGCGCTGCACAGAACACAGCCCGGAGCTTGAAACACGGAGCTCTGAGAGCGAGGGGCCTGGGCCCCGACTCACCTTGTTCCTTTTCACTTTGATCCTGGAGGGCACAGGGACGTAGGTGCTGCGGGAGGAAGGGCAGGGGTGAGGGGGGCGCTGCCTGGGCACGCAGCTCGGGGTGACAGCTGCCGAGGGAGGCCCCCCACCAGCCATGCTCGCCTCTCTCAGGAGCATCCCCTGCCCCCTCGGCCAACGCGGCCCCGGCAGAGGCTCCCGAGGGTGACCTCGGCTAACCCGAGCCGGTTCTGCGGTTTCACCTGCCCCCCGCTTCCCGAAAGGTGGCAGTGAGGGATCTGCTCCCTGCCTTCCACGGGGGCTGCAGGAGCAGAGGGGGGACCCCCCCCCCGGTCAGCGTGTCCTCCCGCGGGCTGGGGGGGAGCGGAGGGCACTTACTGGGAGATGGTGCCCTTGGTGGTGGCACTGACCACCCACTGCAGGTCGAGGGTCTTGAAGGGGACCAGGACCATGCTGACGTTCTCCCCGAGCTCCCGGAAGCTCTCGGGGTACACGAGGTGGTGGGTGGTCCTGCTCCCCACATCGGCCTCGAAGCCAGCGGTGGGGGCCCGGTTCATCCTGGGAGACAGGGGAGAGAAAGGCACGTGCCGCCAGGCTCTGGGCTTCGGCCTCCGGCCCGCAGGCAGTCCCGTCCCCTGCCCGGGCCTCCTTCTCCTCCTCTGGACGCAGGGATGACCCAGAGCAGCTCGGCGGCTTTTACCACCTTCGTAAAATGACCTCAAGTGAGCCTCGGCGGTGCCCCCAGGCACTGACCACCTGCCACGCACCAGGGACTGCTGTGGCCCAGTGAGCATGGCGTGGAGGCCACATGACAACCGCAGCCAGAGCTACTCAAAAATCTGATTTTATGACCCAGGGCACTCGGCCTCAGAGAGCCTGTCCAAGGCCAACACCAAGTGGCAACCTCAAACATGGGTCTACTGGACTCCAAAGCTGACCCCTTCCTTCACTGCCATGGACAGGCCCACCGGGCACCAGGTGCTCCCGGCCCTGGGGGTCTGAGGACAAACAAGGGGCACAGAAACAAGAGGCGATTCTAGAAGACCATAGGGCTCGCCGGCCCCACCCCCGCTCCTGCCCCTCAATGGGCCCTCGTGGCCTTGGGTTTAGCGAGTGGGGTGTCGGGGCTGCAGGGAGCCTAGGACAGATTCATGCATCTCCCTGGGCTGTCTACCCTCCTCAGTGCTGTGGGAAGATGTATCCTACATTAAAGTGACCACAGCATACTATGGCCAAGACTTCAAAATGGGGACGGATTTTTAAAAATGCAACAAGAGTCTGCCCATCAGTCTTGCCCTCCCGGTGCTGTGCTCCCCGAGGTGTGGCTTCTTTTCTTTGCGTCCAGAGAGGCCTTCCCAGTGCCTCTCCACCCTGCAATGCCCAGGTGGGGAAACTGAGGCTCCAAAAGTGCAGTGCGGGGCCCAGGGACCCCAGCGAGCCAGGACACCGCTGGACCAGCAGCCGTCTGCGGGGCGGGGCCCCCCGGGCATGGCAGGGGGGCGTGGGGGGACAGCTGGGCGCTCACCTCAGCACGAAGTCGTGGCCGTCGATGTGCGGCCCGTACTGGGACTCCCGCAGGTTCCCTGAGTTGCCCACGACGGCGCAGCGCCGGCAGCCCGCCGCCTCCCTCCTCAGCATGGGGTCCACGCTCCCAGGTACCACCTGGAACAGCTCCTGGATGGTGTCGTTCAAGCTCTGGGGCTGCTTCTCCCGTTGCAGCTTCTGTGGGCAGAGGAGGGAGGGTGGCGGGTCGGCCCTCCGGCCTCTGGTCCAGTCAGGCCTGGCCGCCCACCGTGGAGACCCTGCCGCCCGCTGGACACTGTCACTGTCCCCGGGCCCCTTCTGGGCCCCTTCTCTCTGCTGAGAGCTCAGACACGGCCACCCCCTCTGAGAAAGCCCAGGGCTCCCGGGGGGCAGCGTGGTGAGAGGGGGCTCATTCATCCTGCAAATGCTTCCTGGTCCGGGCATTCGGACGGCGAGACCGGGGGGTCTGGGCCAAGCAGTAAGAGAAGGGGCAGGGCACCCGCCTTCCCCTGGCTGCACCCACCCCCTTAGCTGCTCACCTGG
>PVIY010024760.1:0-37616 GCA_004026745.1 Myrmecophaga tridactyla
TATAGGATTCAAATAAACTAATCAAGACCCACATAGAATGGATGGAGACATGTCTTATCTAATCAAGTTTAATACCCATATTGATTGAGTCACACCTACATGGAGATGATCTAATTAAAGTTTCAAATATACAGTACTGAATAAGGATTAGAAGAAACAGCTGCCTTTACAAAATGGAATTAGGATTAAAACATGGCTTTTCTAGGGTACATACATGCTTTCAAACCAGCACAGAGGGGGCTGAAGGGTACAGTGACTGAGTAGCTGAAAGGCAATCTGTGATATATGTATTTATGATGGAATACTGTGCAGATATAAAAAGAAATGATGTTGTGAGGCATGCAACAAACTGAATGAACCTCTGGGACAATGTGTTGTGCAAAATAAGCCACAAACAAAAGAACAAATATGCTATAAACTGTTATAGTAGCTGTGCTTAGTCTGAGGTTGTAAGCATATTTCTAGACTCTGAGATACTGAGCTATATGTGTATAAGCTGATATTTTCCTGGAACTTTGAGTACCTCTGTGATACCTCAGATTCAGAGCTGGAATTCTACGTCTCTGAAAGTCAGCATTGTTACATACGATAACAATTGAAAAACTGAAAAAAGACATCAGGCTTCAATTAGAGATAAAAACAAAGCTGATCTGGTTGGGACTAAAGTAAATAATAATACAGGGCAGGAGATGATAGTGTATGTACTCCAGAGCTTCACCTACTGTATGAGACCAAAGGCAGAGAGGTTTACTGTATCTAGAATCTAACCTTTCTGAAAAAATAATTTAAATCAACCTGTCTGGATAGTTCATTTAAACAACACAAGCACATGGGGCACAGAACAGTAACAAGGTCTTGTAATTCTCTATAGCTTAATATAAAACCTGGAGACATCCCAGACTATGATGCGCTGATAATTAAAAAGTATTGATAGATGGGTTGTACAGGTGGTTCAGTAGTAGAATGCTAGCCTTCTATGCTAGCAGGAAGAACTGGGTGTGATTCCCGGACCATGTATCACCCCCTCAAAAAAAAAAATGGTAGAGTCCCTTGATGGACTAGAGGGAAAACATGGAAATATTAAATTTTTCCTTCTGGGTAACCCCTGGTACTCTCTCAATCACTAGGGACTCCAAGAAAATAAGCCAACCCCTTAATGTTGAAGCTTGCCCTTACAAAACTTATTTCTGTCACTGAGAAGCTAAGACTACCTGTAATTATTCCTAAGAGCTTTTTTCTAGGAAACCTCTTTGGTTGTTCAGATATGGCATCTGTATCTCTAAGCCCAACTCTGTAAGGAAAAGTATTACACTATCCACTACATGGGACATGACATTCAGGGATAAAAGTCTCCCTGACAGCAGGGGACATGACTCCCAGTATTGAGCTTGGCCTTGGCAGTGTGGGGTCAACAATGCCTTCTGAACTCAAAGAAGGAAAAGAAATGTAACAAAATAAGGTATCAGTGGCTAAGAGAGTTTAAATTGAGTCAAGAAGCTATTGTGGGAGTATGATGGTTAGGTTCTGGTGTCAACTTGGCCAAATGATTAGGCTCAGTTGTCTGGTCAGGCAAGCACTGGCCTGACCATTGTTAGAAGGATATTTCCTCACTGGCTGATTAAATCGTCAGTCAGTTGACCACATCTGTGGCTGATTGTATTTGTGATCCAGTAAGGCATGCCCCATACAAGGAGATAATCCAATAAGTGAAAGGCTTTTAAGGGATAAGAGAGACTCTTTCACTGCTTTTTCAGCCAGTGAGCCTCTCCTGTGGAGTTTGTCCAGACCCGTCATTGGAGCTGTCAGCTTCACAGCCTGCACTATGGATTTTGGACTGTTCCATTCCCACGGTTGTATGAGACACCTGTATAAATTTCATATTTACAGATCTCTCCTTTTGGCTCTATTTCTCTAGAGAACTCTGACTAACACAGTGCCCTTTAGATAATTAGTGCCCTTGGGAAAGCTATCAAGGCTGAAGACAGGTCTTATGCTTTGTCCCTTCCACTATAAAGATATAATATCTTTATATATATATTTATATATATATATACACTCCTTGAAGAAATAAGTAAAGGAAGAAGAGCAGCAGTTCACTAGTAAGATCTGAGTTAGACCAGAACTAGAAAGTGAGAAGAGATAAAGAAAACTCGGAAAGGGGCAAGAAAGGGAACACAGTTATATTTGTTGATCATTTACTGTCTGCTGAACACTGTCCTACACTCCTAGTGAGGATTTTAGTGGCAAGTAAGAAAAATCCACTCAGATTGATTCTAAAGATAACTAGGTTTCTCCCAGAACCCTATGGCAAGAAAAGCAGCAGCCCCAGGATGGGAATGGAATTAGGAAATAAAAAGCTTTCACATATTCATGGAAAACTTTCTCTTCATCTCTTATCTTTATACCTTGTACTCATTTCCATTTCTTTCTCCCTCTCTCGTCCCCTCCCTGCTGCCTCCCCCCGACCCGTTCCCTGTCTTCCTATTTCTTTGTCTCCAACTTGGCTCTGTCTGTTTTCTTTTCTGTAGGGCACAGGGCGCCCAATTTCAAATTTTCTCCATTAGACAGGCAGATTGAAGTTCTTAGTCCCAATTCCAAATTCCCAAGAGAAGGAATTTAATTGGCCTTAGTGTCTACTCCTGGTCAGATCATCTGTGGTCAATGTGGCAGAATGACTTAGTAGTAACATGACTGAGAGTTACCCATTCCTATGGGCTGGGGGCACTCTCAGGGTAAATGGACTGAAGAGAGAATCTAATAAGGTTTCCACTACAACAATTCATGTTTGCTCTTCACATTGACTCTTTGAGATGTGTCTTATTTCCTCTAGTTTTACAGATGAGGAAACTCAGGCACAGAAAATTTAAATAACCCATTCAGGGTCACACTGTGAGTGAATGGCAGAGTCAGTACTCAAACTCACATGCTATCTGGCTCAAAAACCCTTGCTTTTCTCTCTCCATCATTATGCAGTTTTTTCCAACAGAGCGCAGCAGCTTTTGTTCTGCAGATTTGTAATTTAGGAGAGATTCATCTAGAGGAGAGTGCCAAGATGGCAGCTTAGCAAGGTTTGGGATTTAGTTCGTCCTCCAGAATAGCTACTAAATAGCCAGGAACAGTACAGAACAACTACTGGGGCCACGTCAGTGACTGGACACACAGCAAACCCCAGTCTGGACCAGCTGGACTGCCTGCGAGGCCCCCAGAACCGGAGAGTCTGCCAAAGTTAAAGGTACCGCATCACCTTATGCTGGTGGGACACATAGGCAGACAAGTGCCACGTATTGGGCCTGATAGGAAAAACACAAGAGTCCAGAGGCTTCACAGGAAAGTCTTTCAACCTGCTGGGAAAGCTGATGCAGGTGACTCTTTCCTCCTGACAGGAAGCCAGTTTGGTCTGGGAAAATCTGGCTGGGGTCTATAATACCTAAGTAGACCCTCCTAAGGGTGGGGGGGGGGGAAGGCCCATACAGACAGGGTAAGAAACAAGAAAATAAGGACTGAAAAATCTGCTCTGTTAAACAAAACCCAAGCTAGTGGTCCAGAATAAGCTGAGCTGAATATCAAAGAACAGATAGACAACAAAGTCATCCTGCAAGAATATCCTAGGTAAAAGAAGTGAAAACAATTTTCAGAATAAACTAATTAAGATAACTAGATGCCTAGATGCCAGCAAAAAATAATGACTCACACTAGAAAAATTGAAGATATGGCCTGGTCAAAGGAACAAACCAACAATTCAAATGAGATCCAGGAGTTGAAACAATTAATTCAGAATATACAAACAGACATGGAAAACCTCATCAAAAATCAAATCAATGAATTGAGGGAGGATATAAAGAAGGCAAGGAATGAACAAAAAGAAGAAATCGAAAGTCTGAAAAAACAACCAAATTTATGGGAATGAAAGGCATAGTAGAAGACATGAAAAAACAATGGAAACCTACAATGTCAAATTTCAAGAGGCAGAAGATAGGATTAGTGAATGGAAGGACAGAACATCTGAAATCCGACAAGCAAAAGAAAATATAGGGAAAAGAATGGGAAAATATGAGCAGGGACTCAGGGAATTGAATGACAACATGAAGCACATGAATATACATGTTGTGGGTGTCCCAGAGGGAGAAGAGAAGGGAAAAGGAGGAGAAAAACTAATGGAGGAAATTATCACTGAAAATTTCTCAACTCTTATGAAAGACTTAAAATTACAGATCCAAGAAGTGCAGCATACCCAAAAGAGAATAGATCCAAACAGACGTACTCCAAGACACTTAATAATCAAAATGTCAGATGTCAAAGAGAAAGAATCTTGAAAGCAGCAAGAGAAAAGCAATCCATCACATACAAGGGAAGCCCAATGAGACTATGTGAAGATTTCTCAGAAGAAACCATGGAGGCAAGAAGACAGTGGGATGATATATTTAAATTACTAAAAGAGAAAAACTGCCAACCAAGAATTCTATATCCAGCAAAACTGTCCTTCAAAAATGAGGGAGAAATTAAAACATTTTCAGACAAAAAATCACTGAGAGAATTTGTGACCAAGAGACCGGCTCTGCAAGGAATACTAAAGGGAGCACTAGAGGCAGATATGAAATGATAGGAGAGAGAGGTGTGGAGAACAGTGTAGAAATGAAGACTATCAATAAAGGTAAAAGAAGAAAAATTAGATGTGACATATAAAATCCAAAAGACAAAATGGTAGAAAAAAGTACTACCCATACAGTAATAATACTAAATGTTAATAGATTAAACTCCCCAATCAAAAGACACAGACTGGCAGGATGGATTAAAACACAGGACCAATCTATATGCTGTCTACAGGAAACACATCTTAGACCCAAGGATAAACACAGGTTGGTAGTGAAAGGTTGGGAAAAGATATTTCATGCAAATAGTAATCAGAAAAGAGCAGGAGTAGCTATACTAATATCCAACAAATTAGACTTCAAATGTAAAACAGTTAAAAAGAGACAAAGAAGGACACTATATTAATAAAAGGAACAATTCAACAAGAAGACATCACAATCATAAATATTTATGCACCGAACCAGAATGCTCCAAAATACATGAGGCAAACACTGAAAAGAGAAATAGACACATCTACCGTAATAGTTGGAGACTCCAATTCCCCACTCTCATCAATGGACAGAACATCTAGACAGGAGATCAATAAAACAGGAATTTGAATAATACAATAAATGAGCTAGACTTAACAGACATTTATAGAACATTACATCCCACAACAACAGGATACACCTTTTTCTCAAGTGCTCATGGATCATTCTCAAGGATAGACCATATGCTGGATCACAAAGCAAGTCTCAATAAATTTAAAAAGATTGAAATCATACAAAACACTTTCTCAGATCATAAAGGAATGAAGTTAGAAATCAGTAATAGGCAGAGTGTCAGAAAATTCACAAATATGTGGAGGCTCAACAACACACTCTTAAACAACTAGTGGGTCAAGGAAGAAATTACAAGAGAAATCAGTAAATATCTTGAGGCAAATGAAAATGAAAACACAACATATCAAAATTTATGGGATGCAGCAAAGGTAGTGCTAAGAGGGACATTTATTGCCCTAAATGCCTATATCACAAAAGAAGAAAGGACAAAACTAGAGGAATTAACTGTCTACTTGGAAGAACTAGAGAAAGAATAGCAAACTAACCCCAAAGCAAGGAAAAGGAAATAAATAATGAAGATTAGAGCAGAAATAAATGAAATTGAGAACATGAAAACAATTGAGAAAATCAACAAAACCAGAAGTTGGTTCTTTGAGAAAATCAATAAGATTGATGGACCCTTAGTGAGGTTGACAAAAAGAAGAAGAGAGAGATGCAAATAAATAAAATCAGAAATGGAAGAGGAGACATAACCACTGACCCCACAGAAATAAAGAAGTAATGAAATGATACTATGAACAATTTTATGCTAATAAATTCGACAATGTAGATGAAATGGACAACATTCTGGAAAGGCATGAACAATCAACATTGGCTCGAGAATAAATAGATGACCTCAACAACCCAATAAAAAGTAAAGAAATTGAATCAGTCATTAAGAAGCTCCTGAAAAAGAAAAGTCCAAGACCAGATGGCATCACATGTGAATTCTACCAAACATTCCAGAAAGAATTAGTACCAATCCTGCTCTAAACTCTTCAAGAAAATTGAAGAGGAGGGAAAGCTACCTAACTCATTCTACAAAGCCAACATCACTCTCATACCAAAGCCAGACAAAGATATTACAAAAAAAGAAAACTACAGACCAATCTCTCTAATGAATATAGATGCAAAAATCCTCAACAAAATTCTAGCAAATCGAATCCAGCAGCACATTAAAAGAATTATATACCATGAACAAGTAAGATTCATCCCAGGTACACAAGGATGGTTCAACATAAGAAAGTCAATTAATGTAATACATCATATCAACAAATCAGAGCAGAAAAACCATACGATCATCTTGATTGATGCAGAAAAAGCATTTGACAAAATTCAACATCCTTTCCTGTTGAAAACACTTCAAAGGATAGGAATCGAAGGGAACTTCCTCAAAATAATAAGGGGAATATATGAAAAACCCACAGCTAACATCATCCTCAATGGGGAAAGACTGAAAACTTTCCCCTTAAGATGAGGAACAAGACACGGATGTCCACTCTTACCCCTGTTACTCAACATTGTGTTGGAAGTTCTAGCCAGAGCAATTAGACAAGAAAAAGAAATACAAGGTATCGAAATTGGAAAGGAAGAAGTAAAACTCACTGTTTGCAGATGATACGATACTATATGTCAAAAACCCCGAAAAATCCACAGCAAAACTACTAGATCTAATAAATGAGTACAGCAAAGTGGCAGGATACAAGATCAATACTCAAAAATCTGTAGTGTTTCTATACACCAGTAATGAATAATCTGAGGGGGAAATCAAGAAAAAAATTCCATTTACAGTTGCAACCAAAAGAATAAAATATTTAGGAATAAATTTAACTAAAGAGACAAAAGACTTATACAAAGAAAACTACAAGAAATTGTTAAAAGAAATCACAGAACACCTAAATAGATGGAAGGGCATACCGTGTTCATGGATTGGAAGACTAAATATTGTTAAGATGTCAATTTTACCTAAACTGATTTACATATTACATGCAATACCATTTAAAATCCCCAAAACTTACTTTTCTGAAATAGAAAAACCAATAACCAAATTTATCTGGAAGGGCAGGGTGCCCCGAATAGCTAAAAGTATACTGACGCAAAAAAATGAAGTCGGAGGTCTCACACTACCTGACTTTAATGCATATTATGAAGCTACAGTGGTCAAAACAGCATGGCAATGGCATAAAGATAGATATACTGACCAATGGAATGGAATAGAGTGTTCAGATATAGACCCTCTCATCTATAGACAGTTGATCTTTGATAAGGCAGTGAAGCCAACTCACCTGGGACAGAGCAGTCTCTTCAATAAATGGTGACTAGAGAACTGGTTTTCCATATGCAATAGAATGAAAGAGGATCCATATCTCACAGCCTATACAAAAATTAACTCAAAATGGATCAAAGACCTAAACATTAGATCTAACACCATAAAACTGTTAGAAGAAAATGTAGGGAAATATCTTATAAATCTTATAATAGGAGGCAGTTTCCTAGACCTTACACCCAAAGCAAGAGCATTGAAGAGAGAAAGAAAGAAATGGGAGCTCCTCAAAATTAAGCACTTTTGTGCATCAAAGAACTTCGTCAAGAAAGTAAAAAGACAGCCTACACAATGGGAGACAATATTTGGAAACAATATATCAGTTAAAAGTCTAGTATCCAGAGTATATAAAGAGATTGTTCAACTCAACAACAAAAAGACAGCCAATCCAATTACAAAATGGGCAAAAGACTTGAACAGACACTTCTCAGAAGAGGAAATACATATGGCCAAAAGGCACATGAAAAGATGTTCAACTTCCCTAGCTATTAGGGAAATGCAAATCAAAGCCACAATGAGATATCATCTCCACCCACCAGAATGGCCATTATCAATAAAACAGAAAACGACATGTGCTGGATAAGATGTGGAGAAAGAGGCACATTTATCCACTGTTGGTGGGAATGTCAAATGGTACAACTGCTGTGGAAGGCAGTTTGTTGTTTCCTCAAAAAGCTAAATATAGAATTGCCATATGACCTGGCAATACCATTGTTAGGTACTTACTCAGAGGACATGAGGGCAAGGACACAAACAGACATTTGCACACCAATGTTTATAGCAGTATTATTTACAATTGCGAAGAGATGGAAACAGCCAAAATGTCCCTCAACAGACCACCAACAGAGTGACTAAACAAACTGTGGTATATACATATGATGGAATATTATGCAGCCATAAGACAGAATAAAGTTATGAAGTTTGTAACAAGATGGATGGACCTTGAGGGCATTATGCTGAGTGAGATTAGCCAGAAACAAAAGGATAAATGCTGTATGGTCTCACTGATATGAACTGACATTAGTGAATAGAAATAGAGTAAGATACTGGGTATTTGGAGCTGAAGGGATACAGATTGTGCAACAGGACTGATTGTAAAAACCCAGAAATGGATAGCACAATACTACCTAACTGTAATACCATTATGTTAGAACACTGAATGAAGCTGAATGTGAGAATGATAAAGGGAGGAGGGCTGGGGGCAGAAATGAAATCAGAAAGAAAGATAGATGATAAACACTGAGATGGTATAATCTAGGAATGCCTAGAGTGACTAACTGTACAAATTTAAAAATGTTTTTGCATGAGGAAGAACAAAGGAATGTCATTACCGCAGGGTGTTGAAAATAGATGGTAATTAATATTTTAAAATTTCAACTTACGTGTGAGACTAAAGCAAAAAATGTTTATTTGGTACAAAATTTAGATTTTTGACTAGTGCATTTCCTAATATAACTTATATAGACAGTTTAACTGAACACCATATGTACATGGAACCTTGAGTAGGGCAAGAGATTTTGTTGGTTTGTCCAGAATGATGCCCCCATAAATCCCAGAGTGATTTGAACAGTGAATAAAAAAGTATTTGCAAACTCCCCTTTGGGGAATGGTGAAAAAAAAACTTCCCCAAGTTGAATTCTTGATATTCTCACAAGCAGTGGGGACAACCAAAGCAATAGGCTGAACCCCCAATCTTGGGGGTTGTTCATATGAAACTTAACCCCACAAAGGATAGGTCAAACCTACTTAAAATTAGACCTAAGAGCCACCCCCAAGAGAACCTCTTTTGCTGCTCAGATGTGGCCTCTCTCTCCAGCCAACACAACAAGCAAGCTCACTGCCCTCCCCCTGTCTACATGGGACATGACTCCCAGGGGTGTGGACCTTCCTGGCAACATGGACAGAAATTCTAGAATGAGCTTAGACTCAGCATCAAGGGATTAAGAAAACCTTCTTGACCAAAAGGGGCAAGAGTGAAAAGAGACAAAATAAAGTGTCAGTGGCTGAGAGATTCCTAACAAAGGCGAGAGGTTATCATGGAGGTTATTCTTACGCACTAAATAGGTATCACCTTTTAGTCAAGATATAATGGAGAGGCTGGAGGGAACTGCCTGAAAATGTAGAGCTGTGTTCCAGTAGCCATGTTTCTTGAAGATGATTGTATAATGATACAGCTCTCACAATGTGACTGTGTGACTGTGAAAACCTTGTGTCTGATGCTCCTTTTATCTACCTTATCAACAGATGAATAAAACATATGGAATAAAAATAAATAATAGGGAGAAAAATTTTAAATAAATTTAAATTAAAATGCTAGTGATCAATGAAAGGGAGGGATAAGGGGTATGGTATGTATGAATTTTTTTCTGTTGTCTTTTTATTTCTTTTTCTGAATTGATGCAAATGTTCTAAGAAATTATCATGATGATGAATATGCAACTATGTGATGATACTGTGAATTACTGATTATATATGTAGAACAGAATGATCATAAGTTAAGATGTTTCTGTTTGTTTGTTGCTATATATATATTTTTTTAATTTAAAAATTAAAAATTAAAAAAAAAATTTTAATTTAGAAAGTTATTCTTTTTCCAAGACAGGTAATTCAGAATAATGACAAGCAATATAGTAGGAATGGCTGATTCAGTAGAAAGAGGAGTTAGGATGCCTAAACTGGAATTGTCCAAACTGGAAACAATTACCAATAATAAAAATAATTAATAACAGAAACTATGTCACAGTTATTGAAGTTGACTGGGTAGTAAGAATGAATTCATTTTGAGTCAAAATAAAGTTTCAGTGGCTGAGAGATTTCGAAGTCGAGAGGTTATCCTTGAGGTTATTCTTATGCATTATATAGATATCCCTTTTTAGTTTATGGTGTCCTGGAGTGGCTAGAGGGAGGTACCTGAAATTGTTGAACTGTATTCCAGTAGCCTTGGTTCTTGAAGACAATTGTATAACGATATAGCTTTTACAATGTGACCGCATGATTGTGAAAACCTTGTGTCTGATGCTCCCTTTATCCAGGATATGGACAGATGAGTAAAAAAAATAATAATGAGGACAGAAAATAAATAAATAATAGGGAGATGGAATAAGCGAAAAAAAATTGGGTAGATTGAAATAATAGTGGCCAATGAGAGGGACGGGTAAGGGGTATGGGATGTTTGAACTTTTTCTTTTTAGTTTTTTTTCTGGAGTGATGTTCTAAAAATGATCATTGTGATGAATACACAACTATGTGATGATATTGTGAGCCATTAATTGTATACTTTGGATGCATTGTATGTGTGTGAAGATATCTCAACATGAATATAAAAAAAAAGAATTAGCTCATTTAGTACTCATAACTATCCCATAAAGGTAGGCAGTACTGTTATCTCATTTACAGATGAAGAAACTAAGGAACAGGGAGGTTAAATAATTTGTGTCAGCTCAAGCAGTAAGAGGCAGAGCCGGGTTTTAGAATCTGGCTCCAAGGATAAACTCTTAATCCCTCCACTGTCCTGCCTCCAGTCCTGTAGAGCCATGGAGCAGGGCTCACCGTAGGAGCTACTATTGTTCTTGCTGGCCATCCATATCCCTCATGTTTATCCTAATCATTGGGCATGTTCCCAACTCTCTAAAGTTCTTTCCCTTTCACTGCAGCTGCTGGTGCAAGAGGAGCCCCTGCATTCTCTCTTCAGCCCTGTGCGCCAGGAGGTCTTCGTTACCATTGCTGACCTCAGGTGATGCCCTCACACTCCTTCCGTATGCATTCTGGTCCCTTATTGAGAGACAGAACCAAAGCCAAAACCAACCAATATGTTCCACTTTTTAAACTGTAAAAGAAAATAGGGAAGGGAAAGCCATATCCGTGTTTTTGTATAGTAACTTTGATTTCATCTATGCTACCATACCCATCTGAAAGATTTTATTGGAACCATTTTGTAATTCAATTTTGTCTGAAGTATATTCAGTGGAAAGTTAGTGCATATATGCTTCATGACAGGAGAGTTCCATGGTCAAAGAAATTTGGAAAGGGCTGTTTGCTATTTACGTCTCTTGAAGATTTGTACTGCAAATTAACCATTTCAAGGTCCTGAGCAAGTCCATGGTTAAAAAGTTTTAACCTGGTTCAATTCACCATTCTCTAAACTAACTAACATTCAGCAGAACATACTTTGGAAAATTGTAGTTTACTATTTTTAGACCGTAGCAGCCTCCTCTCCTGATTGAACTGGAGGAAAAGCCTAGAACAAAATCATTCCACTGGTCTTTTGAGATGGAGAGAAAGATGCTGGAAGGGGGGTAAGTTGGGAGTGGCAGGATGGAGTCTCTGAGTCTCAAAATTCTTCCTCTAATCTTTTGTGTGATTTATCTAAACAGGTTGACAAGCCTTGCCGTTTATCTCTTCCATCAGAATGATACACCAACCAGCCTACCCTTCTGTTTTTGGTTACTTTGATCCCTACTTATCAATATCAATTCAACTGATCCCCACTTGCTATTCCCAAACTTTCTTTTCCTAGTTATCAAGATGTCCATTTGCTGTTTGGCTCTGAAGATCGGATTGACTTGTTCAATCTTATCATCAGAAGTATAATCACTCTGCCCTCTGTAAAGACCCTTACCCAGCTGCAAGATATCATGCCAAGTGGGCCCTACAAATCAGAGGTAACTCACACTTTGCTTTAGTAAGTTTTCATCCACGGATCACCTGATCTTTTGCCTTTTGAGGATGCATTTGATTTTTTTGGACTAGCCAAAAACCATTTAAAACAAGTCTGGAGGAAAAGAAAAATATGATTAGATTAGATAGTACTTTTTTCCTTCTTTGTCTTTCTTTTTTCCCTTTCTTTTAGTTTTCCAGTTGCTAAAATAAATACCGTGCAGTGGGTTGGCTTAACAATAGAAATTTATTGCCTAATGGTTCTAGAGGCTAGAAGGCTTGCTTCCTCCCAGGATTGGTATCTTCTGACCAGCCAGTGATCTTGGTCCTTGGCTTTTCCATCACATGGCAATACACATGGTGGCATCTTCTTTCTTTCCAGTTCTGTTGACTTCCAGCTTCTGGCTACTCCCAGTGGCTTCTCTTTCTGTGTCCAACTTCCTTTCCTTCTAAGAACTTATACACAAAGGGTTATATTGGGTGAAAGTCCACCTTCATTCAGTTGGGCCCGTCTTAACTGATAACATCTTCAAAGGTCCTGTTTACAGTTGGATCACACCCACAGAACCAGCAGTTGGAAACTGAACATGCCTTTTTGTGGGGGACATGATTCAATCCTAACCCCCTTCATCTTTCTTCTTTCTTGTCCTTCCTTTTGGCTATAAAATATGGTGGGGCTATTCATTCATGTATTTAAAATATATTTTATTAAGGATTGCCATGTGCTAAGTATTATGATAGGCAATAGGAGTACAGCAGTAAAGGAAAAACAAAGTCTGCACTCTTATTCACAGAGCTCGCATTCTCATGCTGAGAAATAAATCATTAATAAATAAATATGTAATATGTCAGGTGGTAAGAAGTGCTTTAAAAAGAACAAAGTAGGGAAGTAGGAGGATAAAGAGTTCTGTAATTGGGAGGTGCAGGGACTTTTTTTATGTAGGGCAATCAGGGAATGCCTTCCTGATGAGGTGATAGGGAAAGGAAGAGAGAGACCAATCAGGTGAATAGCTGGAAGAGAAGCTTTCAGGCAGAGGAAAGAGTAAGTGCAAAGGCCATGATTTTCTTTTGTGCCTAATAAACTGCCTGATAAAGCAATCACCAAAGGGAAATTTGGTTCTTCTTTGTTTTAAGTTGTCAGAAAAAGTCTTAAGTCAAACTTAAAAGCATCTTGAGGACCCTTAATTAATTTTTCAAATGTAATTAGAAGTGGCTGTGTTCATAGTATGTTGGGATATCCATTTGCAATGAAGATTTATTCTGCTTCACTTTTATGCCACCAACTGTCTACCAGTACTTTTAAAATGGTTCTGCACTTTTGAGTGAAGTCTTAGGATAACAAAGAGAACCTTAAATGTCTGTAGTGTCTAGGAAACTTCATAAAGGAGGTGATGCATCACTAATCCTGTGCCTTCTCAGTGTCTCTACAGGCAGACATTTCAGGCTTTCTCTGAGATGCTCCAGAGCTTGGTGGTAAAAGACCCACATTTGGAAAATCTCGACATCATTTTTAAGGTAAACAGGATATTAGGGGAGGATAGAAAACTATCCCTATTAACTGGTAAAAAGTAGAATTAGAAAAGGTGGAAGGATTGAATTTTAGGAGGTAGCATAGTAGTTGAGAATATAATTTATCAGCTTTGAGTCAGTCTTCAGTTCAAATTCTGCCTCTGCCATTCATTGCCCAAAGGCAATCTACAATAAGGTGCAAGGAATTTAATCTCTCAGAGTCTTATTTCCTCACCTTTAAATAGAGATAACAATTACTATTTCACAGGGTTTTTGTGTGTATTGAATAAATGACCTTTCATAAATGATTGCTATAATTTTTCCTTAAGTTAATATTCCTTACTGTCAGAGAAGAGTTTCAATCAATGACCAAAGAACAGAGTCAGCCTCATGAATGGATAAATAGGTAACTGCTTACCAGGTGTGATTCAGAGGTCGCAAATGACCACCTACATCCAGTATTCTACCTGACCTGCTCCACTATATGCCATTCCATCAGTAAGGATCCATTCGTTGGAATGCCTTCACTATAACTCAAGGATCTTGCCCTTTTGCTCTTTTTGAGATACAAATATCCCAGATAACCCTTTAAACTTTTAATCATTTGCTCCTAAGTGCAGATGTCCATTTATCCTTACATTAACCCATCTTAACATGATCTCTCATTCCTCCTCTATTTGAACATTAATGCACCAGCCAGATTAGATTTCTTCCCTTTTTCCATTTGTATCTTGTACTTTCCTGCCTTGGTTCAGGCCATTTCTTCTACTTGAAATGCCATCTTCTTCATGAAGCTCTTACTCGTGGATATTATCTCTCCATGAACTCTTCCCTGACTGTTCTAGGTAGATGCAATTTCTCTATCCTCAGAGTTCCTTTAATACACTTTTTATTAATTTTTTTTCTTTCTAAAGTTATCTGAGAGAGCTCAAAACATATAGAAGAATAGAATAAGAAATTGAAGAAGACAGAGTGAAGAGAAAATAAGCTAAAAATAAGCCCCTCTAGAAGCCAGACCACCTGACCCTTTAGGTCCTTCGGGCCTTTGCTTGTCATCCCCCTACTTATAGTTTCAACCCAAACTGGTTAATCATTTAGAAAAAATATTTCAGGCATAGTGGTGACATGAACTTCCCTCTCCATAGTTTCTTCCAAACAGAATGAGTTATCCTAAATCTTCCAATAAACCATTAGTCTCCCTTTATTTTTCACAGTACCTGGGCCCCTGGTTACAATCAGTTAAAGACCATGAGAGGGAACGGGCCACCACCTGCATGGCTCAAGTTCTGAAGTGCTTATCCAGACATCTTAGCTTGAAGGTAAGCAACCCTTCAGTTGCAGGGAATGAGGGATCCAAAGTAATCCTAAAACTGCCTGTTTCCCTTCTATTTCTGAATCTCCAAACTGGATTATATGTCCCATTTGTGCTCCTGTAATATCATAGCACTTAGCATAATTTACATATATTCCCCTCTCCTAAAATATGAACAGCTTGAGGCCAGGTACTGTATTTATTAATCTTTGCTTAGTATGACAACTGAGACATATAATGTAGTAAATGTTTTTGAATGAATGAATAAAAGATCTGACTTGAAAATATCTGAGTGTCCACAGTGGCCTATTCACTGTGTAGTGTTGCATTTGAAAAATAAAATCAGCAGGCAAGTGTAAGTAAATCAATGTAAATATTTCCTGACATCTCAGAGAGAACAATCCAGTTCATAAACTAAGTACTTCTTTTTTAAATCCTCGGTTTTCTCTCTTTCACTCTCTTACTTCTCAGTTGTTCTAAATCCTCTCCCATAACCCCTAAAAAATATTCCCCAAAACTAAGCTCTTCCTTCCCGGATCTATTTTTTTCATCTTCTAATTCCTCTTTTCCATTTCCTGGGTAGGTATTCTAGCCACCAGAGTTTCTCCTGTAGGCTATATATCATTTCTCCAGTCTGCATAGTAAGAAGAAGAGAAGTTGATAGGATAAGAATGCTAAGTGGCTTATATTGAAATTTTCCTTAGAGAATTTGTCCTTGATATAAATGTTAATACAGACATGATTAGAAGGACTGCATTTCACTTTCTTATTTCTCACATTGAAAATATCTCCAAACTTTTCACCTCACTATTGAAATAGGTTTGAACCCTCAAAATATGCTACTTCTGGAGACTTCTAGGAAAGATGGCAGAGTAGGCAGCTCCAGGACTCAGTCCTTCCACCAAAACAACTATTAAACAGACAAGAGGTATCTGAAACAACTATTTTGAAACTCTGGAAGCTAGAAGAACACTGTACAGCATCCAGGAAAGAGTAGGAGGAAGAGGCTGATAAACTACAGTAAAGAACTGTAAATTGTTCTTTCCATGTAGTGGCTACAACACCCATACCCCACTCTCCTAGCAGGCTGTGTCGGGGTCTAGTCCCTGGCTAGCTTGCTGGTGTCATAAAAACCCTCTTCCCTGATTTTGGGGGGTTGGCACAGCTGACTACTGAACATGACTTTTGATTAGCAAATTCAGCTATTTAACCCTGTCCTGGACAAAGGTGGCAGCAGCCATTGTTTCAACCCCCCTGGGCAGGGGTAGATATGATGGAGATTTAAAGACCCAGCACTTCCTCAGGGCTGTGGGGGACAGTTAGTTGAAAGGATTCATTTGCTATTCAGACAAGGAAAGCTCAGTTTTGGGGAGCTGTCAGAGAAGATTTTGATGCCCTCCCTAGGATACTTTGGAGGTGGTCTGTACCCCTTCGTGGGTCCCTGACCCTATTTTAGCTGGGAAAAACTGACTTCTCTCCATTGTTCCCTCCTCCCATAATTTGCCTGCCAGACAAAAGCAGCTTGAAACAAAGGGGCAAAGGAAACCCTGCGCTGCACTCGCCTTGGGCAGACCTTCCAGATAGAAGGGCTGAAGCTCAAAAAAATCTTGATTTTATCACCAGGTGGTTACAAAATCAAGAAACAGACATCTCAGGGAATAAATCCCAGCGTTAACATTCTTAAATATTAAAATGTACTGTGTGCTACAAAAAAGTACAAGACAAACAAAAAAACAGGAAAATGATGGCCCATCCAAAGGAAGAGGATAAAAAGACAGAAAACACCAGTGAAGAAGACGAGAATGTGGGCATACCTAACAAAGCCCTTAAAAAAAGATCTTAAAAATGCTCAAGGAGATTAAGGGAAATACAGAAAAAGAACTAAACAATCTAAACACAACGAACAATCTGAGAAATTCAATAAAGAGACAGAAATTTTAAAAAGGAACCAAACAGAACTACTGGAGTTGAAGACCACAATAATTAAAGCAAAAAAATGCCCAGGAGGGTTTCAGGAACAAATTGGAGCTGGCAGAAGAAAGAGTCAAAGAGTCACTGAACTTGAAGACAGGGCACTTGAAATGAGTCAGGCTAAGGAGAAGAAAGAGAAGGGAAATATTAAAAGCAAAAATAGCCTTAGATAACTATGGGATACCATCAAGCGCACCAATACATGCATTATGGGAGTCCCAGAAGGAAAAGAAAGACAGTGGAAGAAGGAATAGTCAAAGGAATAATGAGCAAAACCTTCCCCAATTTAGCAAAAGATGCGAATATGCGCATCCAAGAAGCTCAGAGAATATCTGATAGGATAAATATGAAGAAAAATATACTACTGTCACAAATTGATTATACTATTGATTTCAAAGGACAAGGTGGGAGTTCTGAAAGCTGCAAGAGAAAAGAAATGCATTATGTACAAGGGAGTCCAAATTAGATTGAGTGCTGATTTTTTTTCACCAGAAACCATGGATAAACAAAAGCTGAAGGCATTCAACACCACTAGACCTGCCCTACCAGCAGTGCTAAAGGGAGTTCTTCAGAATGAAAGGAAATGGCACTAGACAGTGGTTCAAAGCAGCATAAAGAAATAAAGACATGCAATAAAGGTAACCATTTGGTATGTACAAATGCCAGTATTATTGTATTGTATTGTTTGATATATAACTCCAATTCTTACTTCCTACAGTTGCTAAAATGCAAGTGTATAAAAATTAATAATAAATGTATGTCTTTTGATATACAATGTACAAAGGTGTAAGTTGTAACAAGTACAGAAAACATATGGAGGGACAGGGGATATGGGTAAAGTGTATATGCATGCTGTTGAAATTAAGTTGTAATAAAACCAAATATGAGTGTAATATATTTAGGTGTTAAATTCAAACCCCTGGTAACACAAGGAAAATAGATGAAAAATATATCCAGTAGAAATGAGAAGGTACTCAATATGGTACAACACACAAAAAAGAAAAGAAATATGAAAGTAGGCCTTAAAAGAGTTAGGAACAAAAATGGTGTAAGACTTACAAAGGCTAAAAAAGCAAAAAGGCAGAAAATAGTCCAGTATTATCAGTAATGACTTTAAGTGTAAATGAATTAAACTCTCTAGTCAAAAGGCAGAGATTTGTAGAATGGATAAAAAAGCATGACCTAAGTATATGCTGTCTGCAAGAGACTCACCTTAAATTATTAACAGAGGGAGAACTGAAAATCCACAAATAGCTAAGATATATATTAAAAATTAAAATAATAATTTCCACAATAAAATATGGACATTAAATAAATATACCTAAACAATCAATGGATTAGAGAGGAAATCAGAGGCAAAATTAGAATATCTTAAGGCAAATTAAAATGAAAATACAGCATACTAAAATTTATGGGGACATGAAGATAGTACTGAGAGGGAAATTTCCAGCTCTAAATGCTTACATTAAAAAAGAAGTCTTCAAATCAGAGACCTAACTTCAAAACTGGAAGAACTAGAAAAAGAAGCACAAACTAAACCCAAAGTGAGTAGAAAGAAGGAAATAACAAAGATTAGAATGGTGATAAATGAAATAGAAAAAAAAAACAATAGAAAACAAAAACATCAATAAAATTTTGCTAGACTTTTTGCTAGATTGACAAAGAAAAAAAAGAGAGAGGATGCAAATAACAAAAATCAGAATTGAAAAGGGGGATATTAACTACCAACCCAGCTGAAATAGAAAGGACTGTAAGAAGATAACTATGAATAATGGTATGCCAATAAATTAGATGAAATTGAAAAATTCTTAGAAAAACCTAAACTGCCTGCATTGACTCAGGAAGAAATAGAAGCTCTCGACAAACCAATTACTAGTAAAGAGACTGAATCAAAGAGAGGTGATTAAAACCTCTCAACAAAGAAAAGCCAGGTGTGCTGGTTTGTCCCCAAGAAAAGCCATGTTTTAATCCTAGTCCCATTTCATAAAGGCAGAATAATCCCTATTATGTTTGAAACTGTAATCAGAACATCTCCCTGGAGATGTGATTTAATCAAGAGTGATTGTTAAACTGGATTAGGTGACGACATGTCTACACCCATTTGGGTGGGTCTTGATAAGTTTCTGGAGTCCTATAAAAGAGGAAACATTCTGGAGAATGACAGCGATTCGGAGAGAGCAGAGAAGAACAACTTAGCCACGAGAAGCAGAGAGTCCACCAGCCAGTGACCTTTGGAGATGAAGAAGGAAGACGCTTCCCAGGAGCTTCATGAAACAGGAAGCCAGGAGAGAAAACTAGCAGATGATGCCTTGCTCGCCATGTGCCCTTCCAGCTGAGAGAGAAACTGTGATTGTGTTTGCCATGTGTCTTCTCACTTGATCCTGAACCAAGGTATCTTTCCCTGGATGCCTTTGATTTGACATTTCTATAGACTTGTTGTAATTGGGACATTTTCCTTAGAACTGTAGACTAGCAACTTATTAACTATCCCTTTTAAAAAGCCATTTCATTTCTGGTATATTGCATTCTGGCAGCTAGCAAACTAGAACACCAGGCTTACAGGGAAATTCTACCAAATATTCCAAGATGGCTTAACTGCAATTCTGCTCAAACTCCTCCAAAAATTGAAGGAGAGGGAACATTCCCTAGCTCATTCTATGAGGCCATAATCACTCATACCTAAGAGAACAATATCTCTTATGAATATGAATACAAAAATCCTCAACAAAATACTTATGAACTGAATCCAACAGCATATGAAAAGAATTATACACCATGATAAGTGGGATAACCCAGGTATGGAAGGTTAGTTCAACATAAGAAAATGAATTAATGTAATATACCACATTAAGAGAAAGATGGGGGGAAAACACATGATCTTCTCAATTGATACAGAAAAGGCATTTGACAAGATGTCTTTCTTTTTAAAAAAAATATTTTTATTGATAAATCTTCACACACATACAGTCCATACATGGTGTACAATCACTGACTCACAATATCATCATATAGTTGTGTACTCATCATCATGATCAGTTTTAGAACATTTGCATCACTCCAGCAAAATAAAAAGAAAAAACTTGTATATCCCATACCCCTTACCCCTCCCTTTCATTGACCCACAGTATTTCAATCTACCCAATTTATTTTAACCCTTATCCCCTCTATTATTTATTTCTATTTTATCCATATTTTTTACTCATCTGTCCATACCCTGGAAAAAGGAATATCAGACTCAAGGTTTTAACAATCACACAGTCACATTGTAAAAGCTATATAGTTATACAATCATCTTCAAGAATCAAGGCTACTGGAACACAGCTCAACAGTTTCAGGTACTTCCCTCCAGCCACTTCAATACACCATCAACTAAAAAGGGATATTTAAATAATGTACAAGAATAACCTCCAAGATAACCTCTTTACTCTGTTTGAAATCTCTCAGCCACTGAGACATTATTTTGTCTCATTTCTCTCTTCCCCCTTTTGGTCAGAAAGGCTTTCTAAATCCCTTGATACCAGATCCTGGCAAATCCCAGGAGTTCTCTCCCACCTTACCAGGGAAACCTACACCCCTGGGAGTCATGCCCATGTAGGATGAGAAGGGAAGTGAGTTTACCTGCCAAGCTGGCTTTGAGAGAGAGGCCACATCTGAGCAACAAAAGAGGTTCTCTGTGGGTGACACTTAGGCATAATTATAAGAAGGCTTAGTCTGTCCTTTGTAGGAATAAGTTTTATAGGGGTAAACCCCAAAATTGAGGGCTCAGCCTATTGATTTGGTTGTCCCCACTGCTTGTGAGAATATCAGAAATTCTCCAGATGGTGAAGTTGGATATTTCCTCCTTTCTCTCCAGTGCCCTGAGCGGACATTGCAAATAACTTCTTATTTACTGCCTGAATTACTCTGGGATATATTAGGGCATCACACTAACCTGGACAAACCAACAAGATCTCAAACACTATTCAAGAGTCCATGGACTTACGGTGTTCAACTAAACTGACCAGACAAGTTAAATTAGGTAATGTGTTACCCAAAATATAAATTTTGCATCAAATAAACATCTCTCCCTTTGGTCTCACAGAGAAGTTGAAGTTTTAAAATATGGATGATATTATCCTTTACTTTGTATTCTGATATAATGTAGTCTTATCCAGATCAGCTTCGTTCATATCACTAGTTGAAGTCTGATCCCTTTTTCAACATTTTAAACAGTTCCTGTATGGACAGCACCTTTTCTTGATAAAAACACTTAGAACACTAGAAATACAAGGAAATTTCCTCAACGTGATAAACAGCATATATGAAAAAGCCACAGCTAACATCCTACTTAATGGTGAAAGACTGAAAGCTTTCCCTCTAAGATCAGAAACAAGACAAAGATGCCCACTGTCACCACTGTTATTCAGCATTGTACTGGATGCCATTGCCAGAGCAATTAGGCAAGAAAAAGAATAAAAGACATACAGATTGGAAAGGAAGAAGTAAAACTTTCCCTCTGCACATGATATGATCCTATATACAGAAAGTCCTAAAAAGCAAAACAAAACAAAACAAAAAAACAGCAACACACACACACACAAAAGCTACCAGAGGTAATAAATGAATTCAGGGCAAAGTGGTGGAGTACATGATAAATACCCCCAAATCAGTAGTGTTTCTATACACACATAATGAACAATTGGAAGAAGAGATCAATAAAATAATTCCATTCACAATAGCAACTGTAAGAATCAAATATCTAGGAATAAATTTAACCAATGATGTAAAAGTCTTGCACATAGAAAACTACAAAACATTGCTAAAAGAAAAGAAGACCTAAATAATCGAAAGGATATTCCATGTTCATGGATTAGAAGACAAAATATTGTTAAGATGTCAATACTACCCAAATCTATTTATAGAGTCAATGCAATCCTAAACAAAATTCTGACAACCTTCTTTTCAGAAGTGTAAAAAACAATCATCAAATTTATATTGAGGGGTAAGGGGCCCCAAATAGCTAAAGCCATCTTGAAAAAGAAGAATGAAATTGGACCATTCATATTCCTGATCTTAAAACTTATTACAAAGCCAAAGTAATCAAAACAGCATGGTAATGGTACAAGATACAAGACATATAGACCAATTGAATTGAATTGAGACCTCAGAAATCAACTCTCACATTTATGGTCAACTGATTTTTGACAAGTTGGTAAAGACCATTCGATTGGCAAAGAATAGTTTCTTCAACAAATGATGCAGGGAAACTGGATCTCCATTTGCAAAAATAAGAAAGAAGACCCCTACCTCACACCATTTACAAAATCCAACTCAAAATGAATAAAAAAAACTTAATGTGGGCAGGCTACGGTGGCTCAGCAGGCAGAGTTCTCACCTGCCATGCCAGAGACCCTGCCAGTTCGATTCCCGGTGCCTGCCCATGCAAAAACAAAAAAACCACAAAAAGCCTTAATATAAGAGCTAGAATTTTCAAACTCCTAGAAGAAATTGTAGGGAAGCATATTCAGGATCTTATGTTAGGCATAAGGGTTAGACTTTACATCCAAAGCATAAGCAACAGAAGGAAAAATAGATAAATGGGACCTCATCAAAATTTAAAACTTTTGTTCCTCAAAGGATTTTATCATGAAACTAAAGTGACAACCTACACAATGGGAGAAAATATTTAGAAATCCCATTGATGATAAAAGATTAATACCCAGAATATATAAAGTCCTTCAACTTAACAACAAAAAACCAAAAAGATTAACAACCCAATTTAAACATGGCAAAAGACATAAATGGACAAGTCTCCAAAGAAGATATATAAATGGCCAGAAAGCACATAAAGATGCTCAACTTCATTAGCCATCACAGAAATGCAAATCAAAACCACAATGAGATATCATTTTATACCCACTAGAATGGCTGCTATTAACAAAACAGAAAATAGCTAGCGTGGGAGAGGATGCAGAAAAATAGGAACATTCACTCATTGCTGCTGGCAATGTAAAATGATATAGCTGCTGTGGAAGACAGTTTGCCGGTTACTCAGAAAGCTAATTATAGAACTACCTTATGACCAGGCAGTCCCAGTACTAGTAGCCATATACTGAAAAGAATTGAAAGCAGGAACTCAAATAGATATGTGCACACCAATGTTCACCGTGACATTATTCACAATTGTCAAAAGATGGAAACAATCCAAGTGTCCTTCAATCGATGAATGGATTAATAAAATCTGGTATAAACACACAATGGAATATCATTTAGCCATAAAAATAATGGATACATGTATCAACATGGATGATCCTGGAAGACATCATGTTGTGTGAAATAAGCCAGACACAAAAGGACAAATATATAATCTCACTGATTTGAAACACTTAGAATAAGTGAACTAATAGAGTTAGAATCTAGAATATCAGTTACCAGGTTGGGGATATGAGATGGGGTTAGGGAATGGAAAGTTAGGGCTTGAAATGTACAGGATTCCTATTTGGAATGATGGAATTGTTTTGGTAATGGATGGTGATGGTAGAAGCTTAACATTGTGAATGCAATTAACAGCACTGAAATATATACCTGAATGTGATTAAAAGGGAAAATGTTAATTGTATATATGGTAAAAATAAAAATTTTAACAAAAATATTCATGGAACTACACTATACAGTGAACCCTAAGTTAAACCATGGACTTTAATTAATAGTGCAATTATAAAAATGTGCTATCATTATTTGTAACAAATGTTCCACACCATGCAAGGTGTTGGTGGTGGGGTGGTATATGGGAATTCTGAATTGTATGCATGATTGTTTTTTTAAACCCACAACTTTTCTAATAAAGATAAAAATATGCTACTTCCTTTTTTCTCTCTTTAGTCAATGAAAGCAAGTAACTTCTGGCCTTTATTGACTACCCTATTAGTGTGGTAATAACAATTCATTGTTGTTCCTTCTATATACCTCAACCTCTCATTTTTACTGTTAATTAAAGAATAAAAGTGTTTCATATGATTCCTTCTATATGCGTAATCTCTCTCTAAGCCCTGGAATCTTTCCTTAGCATCTTCTTTTCTAGAGAGAATTGCTTATGCAGGGTTTCTTAGCCCAGGGTGCCAAAGAATTTTGTATGGTGCAATCTTCTGGATTTTTCTGAGCAAGGTTTATAGCTTTCTTTAATCCAGTGAAATCCACTCAATTTAAGTGTAGCATTCAATAAATATGCTCTGGGTCTCTAACTTTTTTTATATTCTCAAAGGAACCTAAAAACATAAAGAATTAAAGAAGAGAATGTTAAATAACTTAGTGGTCAAAGTAGGAGCATAATTATCCACAGGTTTTTTATCTTAATAAAGTTTAGGATTTTTAAAATATTATGAATACATTATAAACTCATTTTAGAAAATTAGAAAAATACTTTTTACAAAGTAGAAGGAAGATAAATGATTAGCTTTTTGTTTCATACAGACATAGCCACCGTTAATATTTTTATTTATTTCTTCCATAGTCATATGGCTTCTCTCTCAGCTGTAAGGGCACATGGCGAATGCGGCATCATCTGCTGGCTTCTTCTCCTGGCTTTTTTGTGCATGAATGTGTTGGGATGGAGCTCCCATTTCGGTTCCTTCCAATTTGTTCCCTACATGGAACCAGAATTATCTTCTTAAAACCCATGTCACTCTTTTGATCCAATAATTTCCTACTGTTCTTAGAATGCAAGGTCTTGTATGATCTAACTCCTGCCTGCCTCTCTACGACCCCTGACTTACTACACTCCAGTCACACTGGTCTCTCTTACATACCTCACCATATAAAGCTCTGCCTGCTTCATGGCCTTTGCACTTGGTACTTCCACGCAGAATGACCTTCTACAACTCTTCACTTAGCTGACCACTCCTCATTTTTTAGTGTTCAACTAAAATGTCTCCACCTGAAAAAGGCCTTTGCTTACCACTAATAGGTCTACTCTTACTCTCTAATTCATCACTCTTTCCTTCCTAGAGCTTCTTAGGATCAGAAATTACCTTATATCTTTATTGATTTACTGTCTGTTTCCTTCCATGCTGGTTTGAAAGGATGTATGTCCCCTAGAAAAGACATGTTTTAATCTAAATTCCATTTCATAAAGGCAGAATAATCCCTATTCAATACTGTATGTTTGAAACTGTAATCAGATCATCTCCCTGGAGATATGATTTAATCAAGAGTGATTGTTAAGCTGGATTAGGTCACGACATGTCTCCACCCATTTGGGTGGGTCGTGTTAAATTTCTGGAGTCCTATAAAAGAGGAAACATTTTGGAGAACGAAGTGATTCATAGAGAACAGAGCAGAACAACATAGCCACGAGAAGCAGAGTCCACCAGCCAGCGACCTTTGGAGATGAAGAAGGAAAATGCCTCCCGGGGAGCTTCATGAAACAGGAAGCCAGGAGAAGAAGCCAGCAGATGATGCCGCGTTCGCCATGTGCCCTTACAGCTGAGAGAGAAGCCATGACTATGCTCACCCGATGTGCCTTTTCACTTGAGAGAGAAGCCCTGAACTTCATCGACCTCTTAAACCAAGGTATCTTTCTCTGGATGCCTTATATAGACTTGCTTTAATTGGGACATTATCTTGGCCTTAGACTGTAAACTAGCAATTTATTAAATTCCCCTTTTTAAAAGCCATTCTGTTTCTGGTATATTGCATTCTGGCAGCTAGCAAACTAGAAGACCTTCTAATAGGATGTGGATTCTATTGATGATTGTTTGTATTATTCACCACAGTATCCTCAGTGACTAGCACAGATTTGCCATATAACAGGTCCTCAATTAAATATTTAATGAATAAAGTTGTCAGCTCCTATACGTTCTCTGCTCCAAACCTCCAAAGTCTTCCCTTCTCACTCAGAATAAAATCCAAGACCCTTATAATATCCTGTACGCATCTATTCCATCTGGCTCCCTCCTCATCCACCTTCTATTTCTTTCTCCCTTGTTTACTTTGCTTCAGCCAACCTAACATACTTGTTGTTCCTCAAAAAATACAAAATGCTTCTTTCTCTTTGAACTTGCTATACTCTGTCTGAAATGCCCTTCTCCCAGATATCTACATGGCTTAATTCCTCACTCCAATGTTAGTGAGTTTCCCCTAACCATTCTAAAGTAACAATTCCTATAATTCTCTATCCACTTCTGCATCTTTCTTCATCATAGCTTTTATCACCACTTGATATATATGATACTTATTTTATTTTCTTTCTCTCCCAACTTGAATATCATTTCTGTGAACAGGGATATTTTCTCTTTTGGTGACTGCTTATGTCCCTAGTGCCCATCATAGTTCTTGACTCATGATCGGCACTCAGCATTTGTTGATTGGCTGAAAAAATAAAGGTTGAATCAATGAGCTAAAGATGGTATGTAGTTTTATGTATGTGTTGTTGTGTTTACCATGAATAGGTTCACAGTATTTTAAAGTCCTTTTTCTGAGTAGCACAGAAGAAATTTGATTCTGCCTCAGTCCTAGGAAGAGCTGTACATCCTCTGCATAGGGGTTTGCTTCTTGTAGATCGCGAAGCATGTTAAGCAGGGTAATGTACATACTTCTGCCATAGCCATGAAAAGTTCAGAGCCTAGGGCCAAGCTCACCTTGAGCAGATGACGATTATGTATTCTGAATGCTAACCATATTCTTATCTTCATTTTCTTATTTGTCCTATTTTCTTTACCATTTATTTTAAATTTTATTTATTTTTCTGGTGTGGTTTTTGTCAGCCATGTTACTTTTAAAAAATAAGACTGATTATGAGTAAATAAAATTTTCAATAGAATTAAATTCTGTACCTCCACTTTACATCCACCTTTTTCACTTAGCAGAATAACACACCTTCCTTATTATAAATTCCTCAGAGTCTTGATTTTCAATCGTTGTATTAATGGAATGACTATATCATAGTTCACTTTACAACTACTGAGCAATTATTTTCAATATTTGGTCTTCTAAAGCAGTGATTGAACATACATCCTTATGGACAAAACCTTTTCATTTTTCTATTGTGCACTCAGAATTTACCTATTTAACACCACCTGTTAGATATAGTGTATCTCTCTGTTAAGTGTTCACCCTGCCTGAAGAAATCCAGTGGCTGAATGTGATTCTTGAACTTCTCTTGAGTTGGGGGTGGAAGTGGGATTACTTCCCAACAACTCAAATCTTTCTGTTTTGTGTTTTTGTTTGTTTGTTTGTTTGTTTGACATGGGGAGGCTCTGGGAATTGAGCCCGGGTCTCCAGCATGGCAGGCAGAAATTCTGCCATTGAGCCACCCTCACACCACCCAACAACTCAAATCTAATAAACTAAATCTACCTGCATTCTGATGGCAGTTTTCTTTTTCTTCACAATTAGCTTCCTCTCCGATTCCAAAGACTTGGACACCTTGTGGCCTTGCTGGCGCTGCTGTGTGGGGACCCCCAGAAAGAGGTGGCTGAGGAGGCTGCAGAGGGCACGCACCACCTACTGCGTATCACCCTGAGACTGAAGTGTAAGGCACTGCAGGAGGCAGAGAGGCCCTGAGGAAGGTCTCTAGCACCAGCACTCCTTGTGCCCTCACTCCCCATGTTGTAGAAAGGCTTTGCAGAGTAGTTCATAAAGAGAAAAGACCAAGGTGAATCAACACTGGCTTATAACACTGGATAAGTCATAACACTGGATGAGACCTGTGTCAGCCATCTACATGGCTATGGAGTGGGAGTGCCTAAATGTGATTAGATGAAGTGACTAGACTGGTCAAAACTGGGAGGGTTCTGGTCATCGTTTGGGCCTTCATTTATTTATTTATCCTGTAGTGTTTATTGGATCCAAGATCCAACAGTAGCCAGAACACAAGTGATTCAAATCCTTATAATCAGACAAACTGAAACAATTAACAAATAACCATATAATATAACTAAAGATGACTGCTATGAAAGAAAAATACACGGGCCATGAGTGAGAATCAGATCTATTTGTGGGGTTCAGGAAAGGCTTCTCTGAAAATAATCTGAAGAGTGAAGACCAATTGCCAGGCGAAGAGGTAAAAAGAGCATATTGGGCAGAGGGAACATGAGTGTAATGGGTTGAATAGCGTCCCCTCAAAATTCATGTCTGCCCAGAACGTGAGAATACAATTTTATTTGAAAAAAGGATTTTAGATTTACTTAAGTTAAAATGAGGTCATATTGATTAGGATAGGCCCTAAATCTAGTGACTGGTGTCTTTATAAGAAAAGGAAAGGATGCACAGACAGATGCAGAGAAGAAGGCCATGTAAACATAAAGACAGAGATTGGAGTGATACAGCTACAAGCCAAAGAATGCCAAGGATTGCTGGGAGCCTCCAAAAAAGCAGGAAGAGGGAAGGAAGCATTCTTCCCTAGAGCCTTCAGAGAGAGCATGGCCTTGCCTACACCTTGCTTTCAGACTTCTCCAGGCATATTTGTTCAAGTGAAAAAAGACAAAAAGAGAAAAATCTTGGGATTTGCTTCAACCTGGAGATCAACTAGACCTGTAAAATCAAGAAGAAAGAAATAAGCCAGAAAGTACTAATATTTTATATTTTCTTCTCAGATTTCACTCATGATAAGAAAAATCAGCAAAGCTTGCGGAAAGCAATGAAAAAATGTCGAGAACTCCTAGAGCTCTACAGTATTAAACAGTTCTACAGTTGTCCGTTCAAAATTGCCCAGGTAATCAGAATGGCCAAAATTATAAAGGCTGACAACTTCAAATGTTTGTGAAGTTGTTGAGCAACCAGAACTTTCATACATTTGTTCATTAGAATGTAAAATGGTAAAATAACTTTGGGAAAAGTTCTAGTAATTTACTTATTTTAAAACAAAACAGGGAATTGCCCAGGGAATTTGCTCTCTAAGAGTTTTGTCGTTTGGAGAAGAGGCACCATGTTCATGACTTATTCACCATTTATCTGCTATTTAGGGATTTAGGTCAGCCTGCCAAGGAGCTAATATCATGTTTGGATTTCTCTTCAGATTGGCTCTGTTCCCACTGATTGCTCTCCCATCCCTAGTCAGCCTCTTGCAAATGTAAACCCTTATCACCAAAAGGAGCTGCTACAGGGTGTAGTTGATCCAACAAGCCATATGCTATTTAACTAATGTATTTATTCATTAGTCAACAAATATTTATTAAGTACTTATGAGGTACCAGGCACTATCTTGGGGGATAAGGAAAAAAAAGAAAACTTACAAATATTACTTATGTAGGGTCAATGATATCAGATCATTTCTTTTCAGATGAGGATGTATTTATTTATTTATTTTATTAATTTTTTTAAAAATACCAAAAAAAAACCCCACCAAACGCAAACATTCTAACTTTTGATCATTCTGTCCTATATATATAAACAGTAATTCGCAATATCATCACATAGTTGCATATTCATCATCATGATCATTTCTTGGAGCATTTGCATCCATTCAGAAAAAGAAACAAAAAGAAAACAGAAAAAAATTCATACATATCGTACCGCCCACCCCTCGCCCTCACTGATCACCAGCACTTCAATCCAAATCCATTTCAACATTTGTTCCCTCCATTATTCATCCCTATTCCAAATGTTTTACTTGTCTGTTGCATATCAGATCATTTAATCTCTCTATGCCTCAATTTTCTCATTTGTACAGTGGGACCCTGAAAAATTTGGTTAACTTTTTTGTTGTAAGGGTTAAATCAGATATTGCATGTAAAATGCTTTGCTCGGTGCCTATCATGTTGTAAGTACCCAGCAAGTTATATCTCTTGTTATAATCATGTAAATGACTTTGTACTGTGCCAGGTGCAATGAGAAGCAGAATGGCACATCCTTTTAATATGTTGGCTCCAGATCAGATATATTAGCTGTGACCTGGACCCTGTCAGCTATATAGCATTAAAGCCCTTCCTTTAGTCCTACTCCTGTAAAAATGTGACTCTTTCAGAGGATCACAGCAATGAAGTATCTTTCTAAAAGTCAGAACTCTAAAAGGCCAAGTACAGACTCTATCAGTGGCATTTGAGTTGCTTTCAGTATTTTGTTTTATAAACAAGGCTGAAGTAAACAAACTTACACAGATTTGTATACTTCTCTGTTAACCAAAAAGGTATTCCTTGTTCAGAATTTTTTATCATAACATATTTCTTGGAAGTTCATTTTCCCTAAATTATTTCAGGTCTTTGAAGTTTTCCTCAATTCAAATGAACTCTGCCAGTTTGTTATGACTACATTGGATGCCCTGAAAAGTCTAAAACATCCCTGCACTCAGCAATTAGCAGGAGAATTGTTGCTAACACTGGTAAAGAATGCAGAGTCACGATTTGAGAAGGTAAAAGCTCAGTGACCATTTGTTGGGCTTGAAATACCGACATGCAGTCTCTACTCTTGCAGCTACCAAGGTTTATTCTGCTGCTCCTATTCAGCTAGGAACAATTAGTGAAGGGGACAAGGTCAAAGCCTCAGTGCATTTGGTCACGTACATTCACCTATTCATCAAGTATATACTAAACCACCACTGGATGTACCTAGGGAGGGAGATTTTAAAAATCTATGGTGCGGGCGGGCCACAGTGGCTCAGCAGGTAAGAATGCTTGCCTGCCATGCCCGAGGACCCGGGTTCGATTCCCGGTGCCTGCCCATGTTAAAAAAAAACAAAACAAAACAAAACAAAAACAACTATGGTGCAGTCCATATTTTCCAAAAGAAGAATATAGATTTTCTGGGAAAGATAATAAACACATAAAAATTAATTCCAGATAAATTTAAAATGTCAAATTAAAAAATAAATCAATCTGTAAGTCGCTCTAGAATGATGTAGACTTAGTAAGCTTAAAATCAGGAGAATTTATCTAAAAATATCAAAAACTGATAAATCCAGGTGCTACGAAATTTGAAAACCACTAAATCTAAAAAAAACATTTTGTTTGTTCCTATGATTCTAGTCTTATTTATGTTAATTACAGTGTATTACCATGATAGCTTTCTCTTTTTTACTGTGCGTTACTCATAGTGATTTCAACAAATATTTATTTAACACCTATTATGGGCCAGACACTATTCTAGGCACTGGGTATACAACAATGAACAAAACTGACAGAGCTCCTGCATTCATGGAACTCATAGTCTAGTGGAGGGGGACAGGCAATAAAACATATGTCTGGTAGTGACATGTACCATTGAGAAAAATATAGCCGAGTAGTGGTGATGAGGGATAGCCATTTTACATAAGATTGTTGAGGAATGCCTCTCAGAGAAGTTGGCATTTCCTGACCTTTCCTTCAGCCCTAACAGAGGCTGAAGCCCTAACACTGTGAGCAGGAAGAGTAATACAAGCAGAGAAACAGAGCAAAGCCCAATGACTCTTGTGTTTCTTACATGAGAATAACAGACATCCCTGGGAGCAGGATGATTAAGGGCTCCTCTGCCATTCTGAGTCAGAGTGGACAAGATGTCAACTTGCTTGCAACACTTTTATTTGTCTTATTACAAAATCAATACATAATTATTGAGAAAAATTAGCAAAAAATATATAAGAAAAAAACCCATCATTCAAAGACACATTTAATAATTCTATATATACAACCTTCCAAAGCTTTTTTAAAGAAATAAAATTATATTTACTGCCATTAGTAACAATGTGTTTCACATAGAATTTTTAAAAACTTTTTTATTGTACAGTATAAAATATATACAAAGCAAAGAAATAAAAAAGCAATAGTTTTCAAAGCACTCTTTAACAAGTAGTTACAGGACAGATCCCATAGTTTGTCATAGGCTACCATACGATCCTCTCAGATTTTTTCCTTCTAGCTACTCCAGAATATAGGAGGCTAGAAGGCTTAAATATTTTTTTTTATCATTGCAATCGACTTTTTTCCTTCTTTTTTGTGGAAACAACACAAAAAGCAATAAATACATACAAAAAAGCAATAAATATCAAAGCACTGTACCACAATTAGTTGTAGAACATATTTCAGAGTTTAACATGGGTTACAATTCCACAATTTTAGGTTTTTACTTCTAGCTGCTCTAAGATACTAGAGACTAAAAGAGATATCAATTTAATGATAAAGCATTCATATTCATTTGTTGAATCCCATCTTCACTGTATAACTCCACCATCACCTTTGATCTTTGCATCCCTCTCTTTAGGAGTGTTTGGGCTATGGCCATTCTAAATTTTTCATATTGGAAGGGTCTGTCACTAATATGGGGTAGGGAGATGGAACTATCTGATATTCTGGAGAAGCTGGGCCTTCTAGGTTTCAGGACATAACTGGACCAGGGACCCCTCTGGAGGTTGTAGGTTTCTGGAAAGTTATTCTAGTGCATGGAACCCTTATGGAATCTTATGTATTGCCCTAGGTGTTCTTTAGGATTGGCTGGAATGGTCCTGGTTGGGGGTTGGCAGGTTATCATGTGTAGCAAAGTCTTACTGAAGCTTGTGTAAGACCAACCTCCAGAGTAGCCTCTCAACTCCATTTGAACTCTCTGCCACTGATACTTTATTATTTCCACTTCTTTTCCCCCTTTTGGTCAGGATGGAATTGTTGATCCCACAGTGCCAGGGCTGGATTCATCCCTAGGAGTCACCTGCTACATTGCCAGGAAACTTTCACCCCTGGATGTCATGTCCCACATAGAGGGGAGGGCAATGATTTCACCTGCAGAGCTGGGCTTAGAGAGAGTGAGGTCACATCTGAGCAGCAACAGAGACCCTCCAGAAGTAACTCTTAAGCATGCCTATAGTAGTCTAAGCTTCTTTGCTACCTACATAAGCTTCACAAGAGTAAGCCTCAGGATTGAGGGAATGGCCTATTAATTTGGGTGTCCCTAAGTTTGACACAGTATCAAGGGATTCCCTGATGGTAAAGTTTAATGGTTCCATACTCTTTCTCCCATCCCTCAAGGAACTTTGCCAATACTTTTTGATTATCTGCTTAATATACTCCAGAATGTATCGCGGCATTACAATAATCTATAAAGGATTAAAGGACCTTTTTCTTGTTCTGGGCTCCCTGTGTTTCAGTTGTTCAAATAAGCTATACAGATAGGTTGAGTTAGATTATGCACTGCAAAAAATTTCAGTTCCAGACCAAATAAACCTTTCTTCCTTTGGTTTTAAAGAGTATGTGTGGTTCTAAAATATAGACACTGTCTTCCTTACCCCTGTGTTCTGAATTACTTTAACCCCAACCTGATCAGCTTCGTTCTTATCTCTAACTATCTGGCTTTATATATATATCAGCCCCTCAAAATCCATAAATAATAATCACCACTCTGGACTTAATGTGTCTGTTCTAAAAGCTTATAATCAAGGCCCCATTTTCTTATAAGCATTTTCTAAAGGTGACCATATCATTGTTGTGCTTTTGTTCCTGGCTTATTTTGCCTCACCACATGTCCCACATGTTCATTCACATCGTTGCATGCCTCACGACTTTATTCCTTTTTGTGGCAATACAACCTTTGCTCATAAGTATACACCATCGTTCACCATTCTACTTCTCAGTCAGTGCATCCTTCAGCCACCTACTTTCATCAGGCATCATGTAGAGGGCCCAAAGTCCACAGTCCATCAACATTCTCAACTTTAGATAATTTCATTGTCCCCAAGAGAAGAAAATCAATAAACACACCCTTGCCAAATAGGAAACCTAAACCTCCTCTTAACTCTTGTCCTTCCCGCCATTATTTACCTCTGCTGTTGCTGTGGTATTGCTGATGGTTTCCTTTTGAACATAGCCCATAGCATGCAATAGCAGTTTCCCTTCTGTACCCTGAACTTAAACACCCTTTGTACATGAATCATATCTTTGAAGTAATTCTTGCAAGAACTAATTCATATTTCTAGTGTTAATCAGTAGGACACATAGGTCTATGCAACCCCTTTCAATCTTGTTCACCTTCAATATGGTAACAGTACTTATAGACCCACTAGAGAACCACCTTCTCTTCTATCTATTCCTTTACATTGGAGTTCAACCTCATTAGCTAACCTTTTACCCATCTCTAGCTTCTATGTATCTCTAAGTCTCCTATTCTGTTATAAGCCTCTGATTATACCTTTATGCTGGTCCTAAAAGTGGAATAATACAGTATTTATCCTTTTGTGTCTGGCTTATTTCACTCAGCATTATGTCCTCAAGGCTCATCCATCTTGTCATGGGCTTCAGAACGTCATTTCATCTTACTACTGCATAATTATTTCATTGTATGTATATACCACATTTTGTTGATCCATTTATCTGTTGATGGGCATTTGGTTTGTTTCCAACTTTTGGTGATTGTGAATAATACTGCTATGGACATCAGTGTGCAAATGTCTGTGTCATTGCTTTCAGCTCTTCTGAAAACCACTTATGTACCACTTGTGTACCAAGTGGTGTTATTGCTGGGTCATAGGACAATTCGATATTTAGTTTCCTAAGGAACCACCAAACAGTATTCCATATGGCTGCACCATTATACATTCCCACCAGCAGTGCATAAGTGTCCCAGTTTCTCCACATCCTCTCCAACATTTATAGTTTCCTGTTTGTTTAATAGCAGCCATTCTTATAGGTGTGAGGTGGTAGCTCATTGTAGTCTTGATCTGCATTTTCCTTATAGTCAATGAAAACAAGCATCTCTTCATGTTGCTATTGAGCCATCTATATTTACTCTTCAGAAAAATGCCTATTCATCTTTAGCCCATTTTATAATTGGGTTGTTTGTTCTTTTGTTGTTGCTTTGTATGGTCTCTTTGTATATATAGGAAATCAAACCTTTGTCTAATATGTGATTTCCAAATATTTTCTCCCATTGAGTTGGCTGCCTCTTTACCTTTTTGACTAAAGTCTTTTGAGGTGCAGAAGCATTTGATTTTGCGGAGTTCCCAATCATCTATTTTTTTATTTTGTTGCTTGTGCTTTGGGTGTAAAGTTTAGGACGCTTCTTCCTATTACTAGGTCTTGAAGATATTTCCCTACATTTTCTTCTTGAAGCTTTATGGTGCTAGTTCTTATATTTAGGTGTTTGATCTACTTTGAGTTAGTTTTTGTATAGTATGTAAGATAGGGGTCCTCTTTCATCCTTTTGGCTATTGATATCCAGTTCTTCCATGCCCAATTATTGAAAAGACTATTTTGTCGCAGTTCATTGGATTTGGGGGCCTTCTCAAAATTCAGTTGACCATAGATTTGGTGGTCTATTTCTGCACTCTAGATTCAATTCCATTGGTCAATGCTTCTATCTTTATGCCAGTACCATGCCGTCTTGACCACTGTGACTTTATAATAGATTTTAAAGTCGGGGAGTGTTAATCTTCCCACTTCGCTATTCAGGGTCTCTTTCTCTTCCAAATGAATTTGGTAATTAGCTTTTCCAAGTCTTCAAAGTGGGTTGTTGGAATTTTGATTGGTACTGTGTTGAATCTGTAGAATAATTTGCATAGAATTGACATCTTAACTGTATTTAGCCTTCCTATCCATGAGTAGGGAATGTCTTTCCACTTATTTAGATCTCCTTTGATTTCTTTTAGCAATGTTATGTAGTTTTCTGTGTACAAGTCCTTTACGTCCCTAGTTAAGTTCATTCCTAAGTACTTGATTCTTTTAGTTGCTATTTTGAATGCAATTTTTTTCCTTAACTGACTCCTCAGCTAGGTCCTTGCTTGTGTATAGAATCAGTACTGATTTTTGCACATTGATTTTATATCCTGCCACCTTGCTGAATTTGTTTATTAGTTCAATTAACTTTGCTCTAGATTTCTCAGGATCTTCCTAGTATAGTATCATGCGATCTGCAAATAATGAGAGTTTTACTTTTTCCTTTCCAATTTGAATGCCTTTTATTTCTTTGTCCTGCCTGATTGCTCCAGCTACAACGTCTACCACAATGTAGAATAATAGTGGTGACAGAGGGCATCCTTGTCTCGTTCCTGATCTTAGGGGTAAGCTTTCAGTCTCTCTCCATTGAGCATGATGCTGGCTATTGGTTTTTCATATATTCCCTTTATCATATTGAGGTAGTGACTTTTGATTCCTATCTTTTGGAGTGCTTTAATCAGAAAAGGATGTTGAATTTTGTTGAATGCTTTTTCAGCATCAATTGAGTTGATCGTGTGATTTTTCCCGTTCGACTTGTTAATGTGTAGTAGCACATTAATTGATTTTCTTGTGTTGAGCCATCCTACATTCCTGGTATAAACCCCACTTGGTCCTGGTGTATAATTCTTCTAATGTGTTGTTGGATTCGATTTGCTAGTATTTTGTTGAGAATTTTTGCATCCGTGTTCATTAGGGAGGTTGGCCTGTAGTTTTCATTTCTTTTAACATCTTTATGCAGTTTTGGTATTAAACTGATATGAGCTTCATAAAATGAATTAGATAGAGTTCCTTCTTCCTTAATTTTTTGGAAAAATTTGAGCAAGATTGGTGTTAGTTCTTTCTGGATTGTTTGATAAAATTCCCCTGTGAAACCATCTGGCCCTGGGCTTTTCTTTGTAGGAAGATTTTATTTTATTTTATTTTTTAAACATAGCAACTTACAAACACAAACATTCTTACAATATGATCATTCCATTCTTGATATATAGTCAATAACTCACATCATCACATAGTTGTATATTCATCATCATAAACATTTCTTAGAACATTTGCATCAGTTCAGAACAAGAAATAAAAAGAAAACAGAAAAAAATTCATACATACCATACCCCTTACCCCTCCCTTTTATTGATCACTAGCATTTCAATCAACTAAATTTATTTTAACATTTGTTCCCCCTATTATTTATTTATTTTTAATCCATATGTTTTATTCATCTGTCCATAAGGTAGATAAAAGGAGAATCAAACACAAGATTTTCACAATCACACAGTCACACTGCGCTATATCATTATACAATCATCTTCAAGAAACATGGCTACTAGAACACATCTCTACATTTCCAGGCAGTTCCCTCCAGCTTCTCCATTATACCTTAACTAAAAAGGTGATATCTATATAATATGTAAGAATAACCTCCAGGATAACCTCTTGACTCTGTTTGAAATCTCTCAGCCATTGACGCTTTGTTTTGTCTCATTTCTCTCTTCCCCCTTTTGTTCGAGAAGGTTTTCTCAATCCCTTGAGGCTGAGTCCCAGCTCATTTCAGCATTTCTGTCCCACATTGCCAGAAAGGTTTACACCCCAGGGAGTCATGTCCCACGTAGAGAGGGGGAGGGCAGTGAGTTTGCTTGTCATGTTGGCTGAGAGAGACAGGCCACATCTGAGCAATAAAAGGGGTTCTCTTGGGGGTGACTCTAAGGCCTAATTTTAAGTAGCCTATCCCTCACAGAGATAAGTTTCAAATGAACAAACCCCAGGATTGAGGGCGTGGCCTATCGCTTTGGTTGTTCCCACTGCTTGTGAGAATAATGGGAATTCTCCACATGGGAAAGTTGAATTTTCCCCCTTTCTCACCATTCCCCCAAAGGACTTTGCAAATACTTTTTTATTCACTGTTCAAATCACTCTGGGATTTATCGGGACATCACTACAAGGACAGAAACCTACAAGTTCTCATGCCCTATTCAAGGTCCCATGTACTTATGGTGTTCAATTAAACTGTCCACATAAGTTATATTAGGAAATGCACTAGTCAAAATATAAATTTTGTACTAAATAAACATTTTTTGCTTTAGTCTCACACATAA
>PVIY010024761.1:0-37625 GCA_004026745.1 Myrmecophaga tridactyla
TTTTTGGATGGCTAAGGGGAAGATTTTGGAGGAACTGTGAAGAGAAGGATGGAGAAGTCCTGGAGTGCTTGAAGAGACTGTTGGTGTAAATGGAACCACTGCCAATCTGGACAAAGGGGGACATAAAAGGGACAAATTGGAGCTTGTAGAGTGAGAACCATGGAAGTTCAGGTATGAAGCCAAGAAACCTCGGTTAGGAGAGTGGACCCACCCATATACATGGAGAGAGTGAGTTTTCCCTGAAGGCAGAGGATGAGTCTCCCATTTCGTTGCAGTGTAAGAGTTGTGCCACCTCACGCCTTGGAGAAGGTAGAGCACGCTCCTTAGGGACTGGGGAGAGCCTGCTGCCACCACATGGAGGGGCTGAGCGTGTGCCCCGGAAATGGCAGAGAGCCCAGGTATGGCCCTGATGCCTAGAGAGAGTGGAGCTGAGAAAAGGGTGGTCTCCTCAATGTTCCCCGAGGTTGATTTGGAAAAAGGTGGACCACTGCATAGGCCCTTGGAAAGGGTAGGACTGCCACTTTCTAAAGCTGAAGGATAAATGACTTTCAGACTTTGAAATCCAGTGGCGTTTGCCCTGCACTTTTCCTTCCATTTTCTCCCTATGGATCCTGTGACTGTCCCTCCTTTGCATATTGGCATCAAGATAACTTGTTTTTGAGATTCATAGATCCACAGCCAGAAGAGAATTTGTGTCACTTTAATATCGCTTAAGGTGATGCATATAGTTGCCAAGTTGACAAGGGGTGGACATGTGGTAGTTGTGTCAGCTTGGCCAGGTGAACGTGCCTAGCTGTGTTGCTGTGGACATGAGCCAATGATACGTGAACCTCATCTGTTGCTCATTACATCTGCAGTCAGCTAAGAGGTGTGCCTGCTACAATGAATGATGTTTGATTTAGTTGGCTGGTGCTTAAATGAGAGAGGGCAACGTAGCATAGCCCCAGCAGCTCAGCATACCTCATCTCAGCACTTGCAGCTCAGCCCAGGCGTTTGGAGATGCAGAAAGAAATCAATCTAGGGAAAGTTGTTGGAAGCCAGAGGCCTGGAGAGAAGGCCAGCAGAGATCACCCTGTGCCTTCCCGCGTAAGAAAGAACCTCAGTTGAAAGTTAGCTGCCTTTCCTCTGAAGAACTAACAAAATAAATCCCCTTTTATTAAAAGCCAATCCGTCTCTGGTGTGCTGCATTCCGGCAGCTAGCAAACTAGAACAGCATCAATCCACAAAACCGTTTACTGAGCACGTGCTCTGTACCAGGGTTTGACCCTCCATTTTAATCCTCACAGCCACTCCATGGGGTGGTAGTGTGAGGTTCCAGGAAAAAGTCATACAACAGCAGAAATGGCCTTTGAAACCAAATCTGTCTCCCAAATATATGCTCTTCCCAGTTAACCACCTCTTCCTAGTCAGGGACACAGGAGAAGGGAGAAAAGGACAGCAAGTTGCATCTACAGAAGAAACTGCAGAGCTGCCGTGCTCTGAGCCGCGAAGGCTATGCCGGGACCTCCCTCCCCACCTCTCCTCATGGGCTGGAGGTCCCGACCTCTGCCGTTAGGACGGACATTCCCTTACAACCCTGTTTGGCTCACGAGTGCCTCTGTTCAATCTAGAACCTTATATTTGGGGTTCCTCCACAAAAGAGAGGCTGAGATAAGGGCTTATGTAGTTAATATTGGGAAGTGAGCCTAGGGGACAGTGTGGGGGACTTAGATGAGTGACACAGAAGGAGTATAAACCAATCGAAGGGTAGGTTATTGGCTGATAAGGGTGGGCACCCCAAATCCATTGGGGACCTCGGAGTTGCTGAGCAGACTGCTTCTCAATCTGTCTGCCTGAAAGGTGTGGCTCCTTTCCCCACTGGTCAAGGTTTGCCTCATGGGTGCTAATTCCACTCATTCCACATCTGTGCTTGCATCTCATGTGGCCGAGCCAGAAGCCCCCAGGGCAGAGGGGCTGTCAGGTTATTGCAGCACCAGCTGTTTACTGCAGCCACAGTTGGAGTTAAAACTGGGTGGAACACGTGGGTGGAGCTCAAGAGGTATCGATTACAATCCCAGACCAGGGACCAAGTACTCAGCAGTCTTTTGGCAACAGTGTTGGAGGGCAATGCAAGGCTTTAAGAGAGACACGCACCGACTCCAATGACAGCCCGAGGGGGATCAGGAGCGGCCCCTGTCGCCAGGACTTTTGCAACACTCCAGAAGCAGAGGGGTTAAGACATCTTGGTCTTTAAAATACTCAGGGAAAGAAATTCTACTGACGTTCCCACCAGTGCATTCTGGGGGCTAAAATCCCCCCAGCTGGGAAGTACATGATTGTAATCCTTCTTGCTGTAAGAGTCACAGTGTAAGTAAATATGTTTGGCCTTGTTGCTTTATTTTTTTAGTTGCCAGCATGCTCTGAGGTTATTTTTCTCTCTTTAGGAGGACTGCCAAATTAGCCCTCAACCCTTTCTCCTTTCGACCCTAGAGTAAATCTTTGGCACAATGAATGATTACTGCCATTGTGGGTGCAAAGGGTTTTCACCTGGAGAATACCATTTAGGCGTCACATGAGAGGGGACCTAGAGCTCTTCTAATCCAACTCCCTCCCCCCTCCCTCCCCAGGCTTTTCTTAGAGGGGGCAACAGAAGGCCTTAAGTGACTTGTCCGAGGACACAAAGCTGGTTGGGGACACAGCCTGGACCACAGCCTGGGATATTATTTCAAAGCAAATTTTTAATATGTGTCAGAAAAAACTGTCACACTGTTGCACTGCCCAAACGCCACTTTCAACCTCTATTGTCACCTTCAATATGGAAATCAGACAAGGGTTTACCTCTCCTCCTTGGCACAAAAGGTTAATTACTGAATGTGACACACTGTCACAATAAATGTGCAAGGCTTTCAACCCAAGGATCCCCTAATAGATGCAAATTTTCATCCTGGCTCTCTGTGCTGGCCTGCCCATACCCCCTTCTCACAATCTGGGACTACCACCTCTTTGCATATCATTTGCATGGATTTGTATAATGGGTTCTGGAGGGCTCTAATCCCAAATATGTAAGAGAGACTAAAACTAAAATCTAGCCTGACATGCTTGAAATGCAGAACTGATTTTTAAACATGTTGGAATAAGGACAATTTGGGGAGGGAGTGGAGGTGGGGGATGGAAACCAGCAGATTGATGGGCGCCCAGATACATCAGGAAGGCTCCCCGCCATGCATAATTCCAATGCATATGTGATCCCTGAGCCTAAGGGATGGGAAAGCCCCTCCTCCTCCTGTTTATTGGTTGGCTACCCAGAGTCCATATTGGGCAAGATATATGCATGTAGCAAAGGCAAGGAGGGGACTGATGAAGGGAGAATGGCTAACATGTACTGAGCCTTACCAGGTACCATGCACTGTCTGTACTGATGCATTTAATCCTCATGAGACAGGAACTATTATTAGCTCTATTTTGCAATTGAGGGAAAGCAGCACAGAGAGGTTCAGGAAGCTGCTCACGGTCACACAGCTCGGGAGTGCAGAGCTGGGACTGGAATCCTGGCAGCGTGATTCCAGGGTCCACACTCTCAACCACCTTCACTCACATTCAGCTCTGCCCGCCTCCCCTGCCTGCTCACCACACTAATTTGGGAACTGATTTTCTATTGTTAGTGTTTTGACTTTTCTTCCCTCTTATTTGCTTTCTTCTATCTCAATTCCAGGGTTCTACATGACACATTTGTTCTTCTAAAAATCCATTTAATTAACTTCGTTTTGTAAGTAACTGGGGGGACCTGTAGCAGTACGATATAAATCTCTCCTCTTCCCCAATCTTGGCATCTCAACGCACATCATTTTATGGGGGAATAAATAATTATAGATAAAATGTATGTATTATAAAAATATGAAAAATTACTCTTAAAATTGCTTCTATAATATCTGTACATACACATGCATGACATATTTGTGATATGGACAAATTTTCCCTTTTACACCCAAATGGAATTCTATCCTTTTCCTAATAATTTTAAATGTCTTCTTATAAATAGATCTTCCCTCTCCATTAAACTAGGTTTCTACTGCAACATATTTTGTTCATTGCCTTTAAACCTTTCTAAGAGAGAACCTTGGGAGTCTTGAGAAGTCTTTAATCAATTCCTGTCACTAAGCAGAATGCACTTCAGCCATGCTGGACGCTTCCTGTGAGGATTTTAAATCTCCCGTAAGTTCTCTGACACCCCTCTCATCAAGAGGTGGAGTCTGTTTCCCTCTCCTTGAGCCCAGGTGGGGCTTTGTGGCTGCCAGGGTGAACAGGATAAGGCTGAAGTGACATCACAGCACCTCTGGGGTCAGAGCAGATAACTCGTGCAGTTTCTGCAGTTTGTCTTGTGACATTCACCCTGGGAGCCTTCAGTCAGGCTGCCCCAAGGTCTCTGTTGGTGAGAGCACCTTAAATCAGAGAGGAATGCTGAGGACCCTTAGCTGTCTTCCCAGGCACCAGACCTGTGTGTGAAGATGCCTGGGAGATGACCCAACCCCAGCCACTACCATGGCCATGTAAGAGACACCCGAAGCGAAAACCTCCTAGCCAACCTCAAGGCTTGTGAACAAAACAAGTGATTGTACTTGCTTTATGCCACTATACTGCACCATTTGTGGCAACAGATAAGCGGGACTCTTGGGAATGGAACTTCAGCATCTGATGGTTCAACAACAAAAGGAAAGCACTTCTACAGCATACCAGGTCTTACTGTCAGGGGGTTTGTTTTCTATGTGGGCATTAACATACAATCTAGCAGGAAATGGGCTTTTCTAATTTCAAGATTATCATCTGTTGACTGGAAGGGATTTTAGGACTCTCCGGTGTTCACCCCGATGCTTTACAGATGAGGAGGCCAAGGCCCAGCAAAGTGGCCAAAGCTGCCCAGGCCAATCACTTCCTGGCCAGTTCCACCAATGGATCCAATCACTGCTTCAAACTCACAGCGCTATGGTTACTCCCCTAATGGTCCTTGTATTCCAGCGGGCCCTGTCCTCTGAATGTCCATGATCCCTTTCATTTTAAATATCAAATATAAACTCCCCATTCCCTGGAGCAAGATTTCTCTTACTCAGAAATAAATACGCATCATTGACTTCAGGCTGAGCTGGGTGATTGCTCTTAAGAGGCAACCCTTGCCTGTGACCTTGGCTTCTCTATGAGACTAGGGAGTTTTGGGAGTAAATCTTTGCTGCTGTCCTCTCTCTCCAAGGAGCAATCAACCAAATGTTCTCTCCTGTTGAGTGCTGCTGGGGAGCACCTCAGGTTGCAGGGCTGAAGGACAGGAGGACAGAAGGACAAAAGGATAGAGTATTTAGAGCTAGCTGGGGCCATTAACTGGTGGGCTCCAGAAATGTCTGGAGATCACTGGTTCAACAGGTAAACTGATGCTGTCCGTGACTTTTCTGGGAATTGCTTACCAGGGTGCAATCTCTAGAACACATGCAAGCAAGAAAACCATGTGAACCAAGGCCTGTGTGCCCTAGACATACTTGTGGCCTTTAGTTGGCATGAATTTACCTTGTGCTGCAGCCATGGGACAACTGTTAGAGGTGTGATGCAGAGCAAAGCTTCCTAACCAAAACATATGCACACACACAGCACAGGTCCTCTCCTGGGAGCAGGGAATGGCGAGAACAAAATCCACAGCAGGTCCTCCCACCGTCTCTATGATCACATGCAAGTTGTTTAAGGTTAAAACGACCACCATGTAGCATTACCAGGGTTGAAACCCAGGTTTCTCTGATCCTGGCTGCTCAAGAGATCCTGGGGACTGAGAAGTTTTTGATCCAGGAAAATAACCTACATAAGCAGAGGAATGCTTTATGAACACAGGCAATGACACAATAATAGTAACAACTATGCTGACCACAAATAAAACAAAAAATTCCCCATGGAGCAACACTTCGGGGAAAGTTGGTTGCCTTTTGTATTCAGCTTTTGCTTATTTGCTTAGTCATTCAGTTCAGCTTGGGACAAACATTTCCCCTCTAGGACTCCTCTGCAAAGGCTTCCTGGACCTTGCATATACAAGGAGTCCCTCCTTATGTGCCTGTAGCTTCCCCGTACTCCAGCATGCATCCCTCTAACTGCAGTGGTCAGTGTCTTGTTTGTTTCCCTATCTCAACTCTAGTTCATTGTCTTATTCTCATATTTAGTCCAGCAGCTAGGCTACAACAAATATTTTGGAAGAACAAGAAACTCTCCTAAATCCCTTACTAGCCAGCTACAGCCACTTGTATTTTCCAAAAATGACCACTACAATACATCCGATCCCACATGCTTTTCTTATACATGACTTTGACACTCCTCTTCTTGAGAGTTGAGATCTATGTTCCCTCCCCTCGAATCGGGGTGGTTTGTGGCTATGGCAGAGGTGATGCTATGTGACTTCGGAGGCTAGGTTGCAAAAGGTGGTACAGCTTCTTCCTGGTTCTCTTCGAAATCCAGCTGCCATGTTCTGAGGAAGCCGGAGTAGATCATGGAGGTGCAATGTGGTAAAGAACTGAAGCCCCTGCCTCTTCCAGATGACAGCCACCACCAACTTGCTAGCTACATGAGCGAGCCATTGTGAAAGTGGCTGTCCCAGACAAGCTGTCCCAGCTGAGCCTGGATGGAACAGAGACAAGTGATCCTTGCCCAAACTAGAGATTCATGAGCAAAAGGAATGATTATTATTGTTTTAAGCCACTAAATTTTGGGACAATTTGTTAGACAGCAATAATAACTGGAAGAACACCCATGTGGAAATGAAGTCAAAGCCCTCTCATTGACCATTCTGGGTTTAAATATCAGGAGCTCAAAAGGCTTGGGATACCTTACCCTTCTCCCCTGGCTAGACTCAGGAGAAAGGAAGACACCTCAATTCTGGGTTCTTTTCTATAGCATCATGATTTCTGTGATCTACAGCTACAGGCTGCTCCAGAGGAAGAAGGAAACAGCCGCACACTAGGAGTACCATGAAGCTTCCTGGCAGAAACTTACTTTGTGGGCTGGGGAACTGAGGAAGTAAAGCTGGACGCTGACTTATGGTGATTGAATATTAAAGACACAGCCATTTCCTTTATTCTAGAAAAGAATAAAATCAGCTGTGACAGGGCTACAAACCCATATACCAAAGATGTTCTCTTAAAGACTTTCCTCAAACAAACAAAAATGAGAGTCGGAATTAGATGGATGAAAAGGTCAACTCAGCCTGTAATAAAATAACAGGGTCATTAATATTCAGGGAACATCTTCCCGACATCATGAGAAAGAACACAATGCATCAGTCTAGACTTCTTGTACGTTTCTAAACTAAAAGGGGCTCACAAAAATGTTCTACGACCAACAGTACCTCAGCCTGGGGGTAAAGATTAACATTAACAGTGCTGTATGCTAATGGCATGTACCTTGATATGATCTGATGTCCATGATGTGTTACCTCTGAGTCTTCCCCCTCAAATCATGACCCCCAATCCAATCATGAGAAAAACATCAGATACATCCCAATGGAGGGGCATTCTACAAAATATCTGACCCATATTTCTCAAAACTGTCAAGATCATCAAAAACAAGAAATGTCTGAGAAACTGTTACAGTCTAGACGAGCCTACGGTGACATGACACCTGGATCCTGGATGAGATCTTGGGACAGAAAAAGGGGATTAGAAAAACAAAGGAATCTCAATAAAGCATGGACTTTAGCTAATAATAATGTGTCATATCGGTTTGTTAGTTGTGACAAATGCACCATACCAATGTTAGATATTTACAAGAGGAGAAACTGGGTGCAGGGTATATGGGAACTCTCTGTACTATCTTCATGACCTCTCTGTAAATTTAAGACTTTTCCAAAAAATACATTTTAAAAAAGTTCCATAGAGGTGAGACAGCAGGAACAGTTTGGGACCCATTCACAGGGTGAGTCTGTGGGGGGAAGGCAGATTTGCAGGCACGTTTTCTAGCAATCTGGCATGAGACCATAGGCCCAGACTTCAGACACGGGGAGGGAAACTGAGACCCTCACTATCGTCACACTGGCTTCTGGCTCCCCTCATCTTTCTTAACCCAGTGGGTAGATTTTCATCTAGTATGTCTACCGATACATTTCAAAGTCGATTAGTTCAGGAAAAACAATTACACTATGCTGCTGCTTCTATGTATATTCCCACATTTAAAAATATTCTAATTCATAGTCAAAATGTAGAGGTTGGGAGGGGAAATGGTCAGGGCCTCTAACAGTCTCAACATAATTTTTAACCTGTTCTATTTCCAACTGAGAGATCAGGTAAACACCACCTATGTAATATATAAATAGTCACAATTTTCTTGACCAGGTATCAGGTTGCATGAAAATCAAAGTTTTATTCATTTTTACCCTGGGCTAGATTGCCCTGCCTTTTAAACCTAGAAACCAAAGAAGGTGTTGAACACAGACATTCACCCTCGTTCAAAACAGCTGCCCATAACCCTGTCCTGGTAGGAAACCTGCAAAAACCCAACTTGATGGTCACACTTTTTTGACAAGGTCACGGTCTCTCACCTCTCCTGGGCAGAAGTGCTGGCTCCCTGAGTAGCCCTTCCAGGCACTCTGATCAAGATGATGTTTTGACTCCTGGAGACCTTCAGCTGAGAGCATGGTGAGAAGGACACGGACTGGGGTGTGGTAGAGGGGGTCAGTGGGGCTTAGGTTCAATCTTGGCTCTGCAACTTCCTAATTGTGGGATCTCAGACAAATTAGCTTCATTTTCCTAATCTGAATGATAAGGATAACAATGCCTAATTGAAGGTTTCAGGGTGAAACTGTGAGGCTAAGATTTGGAGAAGCCTCAGAGTGGCTGGCATTCAACAGATGGTAGCGGTTGGTTGTTTTCGTCTCTAGTACATACAGGTCACTGCCCCGGGGCTGTGAGCTCATCAGGGAATCATCTGGAGCCCTAGAACCAAGTTCTTGTCTGACACATAATAGGAGCACAATAATGTTCCCTGAAAAAAATACGAGATTGAATGAATGAATACCTAAATAATTCCATACACTCGAGACAGCTATTTGCAGCTGAATGTTTACCACAAACATACAGATGATTATTTCTTTGAAGATAATGTCTGTCAAAGAAAGCAATAAATGATGTGAACCCTGTAATGTGGCAGTACAGGGTATGTGTGCAGTGTGCGTGCAAGTGCACATGTGTGTGCATTTATCTTGTTTTTATTTTGCTCATCTCAGTGATTAATGTTAACTGGTTCAAAGCAAATACACTCATCCCACAAGACAAGAGATGCAATTCACTTCCTGCAGATCTACCCCAAAGACCCTCTTTCACAACTGCAAGGTCTATTCCCAATTCCATAAGCAAATTGGTCTTCGTTTCTTTCCAAAGTTATAAAGGGTTGTATGAGAGTATTTGCCAAGATTTGAATTTTACAGAGTTGAGTCTGAGCTTTTAGAAAGTTTTGATGAGAGCAGTATAGATGTAGGACCAGTGGGAGGACTAATTGTTGGGGGATGGCTGATAAGGCAGCCCTATGAAGGACCTTGGCACACCCTAAAGAAGCAAGGGACAGCCCTGTGCTCCCTCTAGAATGCTTAACCCCTACAAATCCAGTAAAACCAACCCATCTGGAGGCTGTAGTCCTAGGTTGGGGTCTCATCCAGTTGGTTCCTCAATAAGAACAATAAGGACTTTGGGACTTCTAAGAAACCCCTTGAAGAGTCCTGTGAACTGAACTCAATAGCATCTGCCTATCCTTAGCTTCAAATTATCAAAAACTGGAAGAAGAAGAAAAAGAAAAATTCCTGGCCTGATCATGCCTGAGAATCACTTAACAAAAAACAGCATTGGGATTCTCTCCCTCTCTCAACAGGGTAGCCTCACTGAAAAAGAAGAATGAGAAGGGGAAGACTATTTCCCTAATGGAGTTCCTGATCAAGGTTGGGGGGACTGGTGGAAGAAGCCCCTATGTTCCCAAATCTGTCGACTGGGCTGATGAAACAGATAACTTGGAAGGAGATGTTTCAACCACATGGCACAGTAACAATGACAATGTGTATAGTATACCTCTAGCTGATTGTTCCATCCTTCCTACTGCTGCACAGGCTGCTCAGAAACCCCATATCAGCAGAAGCCATCTTTCCAAATTGCCACCCTACACCACTTTTCTAGGAAACCTACCCTATGATGTGACAGAAGACTCCATTAAGAATTCTTGAGAGGTGGCATAGAGAGGTATGGAACTTAGTTTGTCCTCCAGAACAGCTAGTAAAGAGCCAGGAACAGTACAGAACAACTGCTGGGGTAACACCACTAACCAGGCACACAGTGTACATCAGTCTGGACCAGTGGTACAGCTGAGATTCCAGAGAGAACTGTAGGACCCCCAAGCCACAGGCACTGCAGGCTGGTTCCCTGACGGGAAAGGAAACACACTTTACTGGTATCAAGGGCTTAGCTCAACCAAACTCTGATTGCTGAATTAACTAACAAATTCTGACTACTGAAAACAAGCCTCCAGCACAGATAAACCTGGAATAAGCACTAAAGGAACTAGGAGTTTTTGCCCTGGCAAAGAGGGGGTGGGACTGATGGGGAAAAAAGAAACTTTTTGAGTTGGACAGCATGAACTACTGGAAAAGGGCTGGACCCCAAGAAAAGGGGGCAGATAGAGCCTGGAGATACATAGAACCATGTACCAACTCAAGCTCTTGATTGACAAACCTGAGGAGTAGGGGTCTGGCTCTGAAAAGGCTTTTTTTGCATTTTTTTTTTTTACTCCTTAAATAGCTCATTAGATAGAACTGGAAGCAATCATAGGCTCCAGCACTGCCCCAGGTAAGGGTGGAATTAAGTTTGTCTAAAAGACAAAGTAACTAGTCAGGTGAAAGGAATTAATTCCTTAAAGGGCATATCTTCCCCAAGAGAAAGGTGGGGCCCAGCTCAAGTGGAATCCTCCTTCAAGGAATTCAGGCCTCAGGGACTGGAAAACAGAAGCAATTAAAGCCATCCTACAACCTCAACTCTGTCTCAATCATGTCCCTGGCAGGGAGAGTCTGCTGAAATTAAAGGCACCATATCACTTTATGCTTGTGGGAAGCTACAGGCAGACAAGTGCCGCATGCTGGGCAAGACAGGAAAAGTACAGATTATAGAGGTTTCTTAGGAAAGTCTGACAGCCTGCTGGGTCTCACCCTCAGGGAAAACTGATGCTAGCAACTTTTTCCTCTTGAGACATGGGCCTGTCTTGTCTAGGGAAAACCTGACTGGGGTCTGTAATATCTGAGGAAACCCTCCTCAAAAAAATAGCTCTATAAAGGCAGGGCAAGAAACAGAAAAATAAGAACTGAAAAATTCTGACTGAACAGTACCTATGCTAGAGGTTTAGAATAAGTTGAACTGAATGTCAAATAACAGATAGAGAACAAAGCAATCCAGCAAGAAAACCCTAGGTAAAAAGAGTGAAAACAACCTCCAGAATAAACTAATTAAGGAAATCAAATGCCTAGATGCCAACAAAAACTAATGAGTTATACTAGGAAAATCGAAGATATGGCCCAAAGGAACAAGCCAACAATTCAAATGAGATACAGATGTTGGAACAACTAATTCAGGATGCTGGAACAGACATGAAAAATCTCATAAAAAATCAAATCAATGAGTTGAGGGAGGATATAAAGAAGACATTGGGCGAACAATAAGAAGAACTTGAGAGTTTGAAAAAACAAATCATAGAACATGTGGGAATGAAAGGCACAACAGAAGAGATGAAAAGGCACAATAGAAGAGATGAAAAAATACATTTGAAGAGGTAGAAGAAAGGATTAGTGAATTAGAAGACTGGGCATCTGAAATCCTACACACAAAAGAACAGATAGGGAAAAGAATGGAAAAATATGAGCAGGGTCTCAGGTAATTGAATAATAACATGAAGTGCATGAATATACATGTTGAGGGTATCAAGAAGGAAAAGAAAAGGGAAAATGAGGAGAAGACTAATCGAGGAAGTAATCAGCCCAAATTTTCCATCTCTTATGAAAGATATAAAATTATAGATTTAAGAAGTACATGTACCCCAAACAGAATAGATCCAAATAGTCATATTCCAAAACACTTACTAATCAGATTGTCAAATGTCAAAGACAAAGAGAGAATTTTGAAACAACAAGAGAAAAGCAATCCATCATTTGATTGTGATGATAAAAACTATTTATGCCCTGTAGACTTCTATATTCTGGAACAGCTAGAAGGGAAAATATGAGAGGACTGTATGGTAGCCCATGACAAACTCTGGGAGCTATCCTGTAACCACTTTTTGAAGAGTACTTTGAAAACTATTGCTTTTTTATTTCTTTGCTTTGTATATATGTTATACTATACAACGAAAAAAGTTAAAAAAAAAAAAAGAAAAGCAATTCATCATATACAAGGGAAACTCAATAAGACTGTGTGTGGATTTCTCAGCAGAAATATGGAGCAGAAAGGCAGCAGTATGATATATTTAAGATTCTAAAAGAGAAAAACTGCCAACCAAGAATTCTATACCCAGACAAATTGTCCTTTGAAAATGAGGGGAGATTAAAATATCTTCAAGACAAATAATCACTGAGAGAATTTGTGACTAAGAGACCAGCTCTGCAAGAAATACTAAAGGGAGTACTACAGGCAGATAGGAAAAGGCAGGTGAGAGAGGTGTGTAGAAGAGTGTAGAAATGAACACTATCAGTAAAGGTAAAAAGAGAAAAAAATTAGATATGACATATAAAACGTAAAAGACAAAATGGTAGAAGAAAGTACTGCAAAGTAATTCAAAATGGATCAAAAACCCAGACATTAGAGCTAAGACCATAGAACTTTTGGGAGAAAATGTAGGAAAATATCTTATAAATCTTGTAATAGGAGTGGTTTCCTAGACCTTACACTAAAAGCACAAGCACTGAAAAAAGAAATAGATAAATGGGATCTCCTCAAAATTAAACACTTTTGGTTGTTCAGTGGTAGAATGCTTGCCTTTTATGATGGAGACCCAGGTTCGATTCCTGGACCATGCACCCGCCCCCCCCCACCCCACAAAAGATAAGTAAACACTTTTGTGCATCAAAGAATTTTGTCAGCAAAGTAAAAAAAAAAGAAAAAAAATGGAATGGGAGACAATATTTGGAAACCACATATTAGATAAGGGTTTAGTATCCAGAATATATAAACAGATTCTTCAAATCAACAACAAAAAGACAAACAACCCAATTAAAAAATGGACAAAAGACATGAACAGACACTTCTCAGAAGAGGAAAGACAAATGGCTAAAATGCACCTGAAAAGATGCCCAACTTTACTGGCTATTAGGGAAATGCAAATCAAAACCATAATGAGATATCATTTCATACCCACTAGAATAGCCATTATCAAAACAACAGAAAACGACAAGTGCTGGAGAGGATGTGGAGAAAGAGGCACACTTATCCACTGTTGGTGGAAATGTAAAATGGTACAATCGCTCTGGAAGGCAATTTGGTGGTTCCTCAGGAAGCTAAGTATAGAATTGCCATGTGATCCAGCAATCCCATTACTAGGTATACATTCAGAAGAACTGAAGGCAAGGACACAAATGGACATTTACACACCAATGTTTATAGCAGCACTATTTATGATTGCCAAGATATGGAACCGGCCCAAATGTCCATCAATGGATGAGTGGCTAAACAAGCTGTTGTATATACATCCAATGGAATATCACCCAGCTTTAAGACAGAATAAAGTCACGAAGCATATAACAACATGAATGAACCCTGACGGCATTATGCTGAATGAAATTAGCCAGAAAAAAAAGGACAAATACTGTATAGTCGCACTAACATGAATTAACATTAATCAATGAACTTGGAGAACTGAAGTTAAGAACACAAGTTATCAGGAGACAGAAACAGGGGAGAGATTGGGCAGTTGGTGCTGAAGGAATACGTACTGTGTAACAGGACTGACTGTAAAAATTCAGAAATGGATGGCACAGTACTACCTCATTACAGCACAGTGATAAGTACACTGAATGAAGCTGAATGTGAATATGGTTGACGGATAAGGGCTGAGGGCATGTATGAAACCAGAAAGAAAGGTAGAGGATAAAGGCTGAGACTGTAAAACTTAGGGATGCCTACAGTAGACAGTGATGGTGATTAAATGTACACATTAAAAAACATTTTTGCATGAGGGAGAACAAATGACTGTCAACACTGCAAGGTATTGAAAATGGATGGTATATAGGAAAAAGTATAATCAATGCAAGCTAGAGTCTATAGTCCACAGTAACACTGTAATATGCGTCCACTGAATGTAACAAAGGCATTATGCCAAAACTAACTTTCAACTAGTGGAAGGGCATGGGGGAGGGGTATGGATTCTTTGTGGAAGAAAAAGAAATGTCTTCATACAGATTATAGTGGTGAAGGCATGCCTATCCACTTAGGTTGAATTGTATCATGTGCAAATGAAACTTTATAAAGGAAGAGAGAGAAACAAGTGCTAGAGAAAATGCAGAGAGAGAGTTGTACCTATTCACTTTTGATAGGGAAACTGAGAGGTACAGCCCCTTGGAGGGCAGTGTGGTGGTTCCACAGGAGGATGGGGTGGGGCTGCCATATGATCCTGAAACCCCGTTGCTCATACCTGGAGGAACTGAGAGTGGGGACATGGATGGACATTTGCACACTGGTGTTTCTGGTGGCAGTGTTCGTGATTTGCAATGGATGGAGGTGGCCTAAGGGTACAAAGATTTAGGAATGGAAGAGTGAACTGTCGTACTTACATACAAGGGAGTACTGAGCAGCCATAAGAAGGAATGAAGTTGTGAGGCATGCAACTAGGTGCATAAACCTTAAGGACTGTATGTTGAATGAAATGTCAGAAACAAAAAGACAAATATCATGCCTCACTCATATGGGCTAACTATAATATAAAAACTTGGTGAACTGAAGTCGAGAGCATGGGTTATCAGGATGGAGCCTATTGTAAAGGGTCCTAGATTGTAAACTCTTATAACAGTCACATATATTCAGGAGTTGTAACTGTTATTTCTAAATTCTGAGATACTGAGTTGTTTGGATGCAACCTGGTCATTCTCAGGAACTTCAGGTGCTTATGTGACACCTGAGTTGACAAAAGGGATCAGACTTTGACTAGAGATATTCTGAATAAAGCTGATCTGGATAGGACTGAGGTAGATCAGAATACAGGGTAAAGGATGATATTGCTCATATTTTAAAACTTCAACTTCTGTGTGAGACCGTAGGGAGAGATGTTTAGTTGGTGCAAAATTTATATTTTGAGTAGCGCATTACCTAATTTAACTTGTATTGTCAGTTTAGTTGAACACCATAAGTACATGGAATCTTAAATAGGGCATGAGATCTTGTTAGTTTGACCAGATGATGCCCCGATATATCCCAGAGTAATTTGGGCAGTGAATAAAGAAGTATTTGCAAAGTCTCCTTGGGGGACTGGGGAGAAAGAAGAAAATATTCAACTTCCCCATTTGGAGAATTTCTGATATTCTTGCAAGCAGTGGGAACAACTAAATCAATAGGCTGAGCCCTCGATCTCGGGGTTTGCCTGAGCCCTCAATCTTGGAGTTTGCCCCTGTGAAATGTATTCTTGCAAAGGATAAGGTAAGCCTACTTAAAATATGCCTAAAAGTCACCTCCAGAGAACCTCTTTTGTTGCTCAGATGTGTCCTCTCTCTTTAAGCCAATTTGGCAGGTGAACTCACTGCCCTCCCTGCTATGTGGGATATGACTTCCAGGGGTATAAATCTCTGGGACAGAAGCAGAACTCCCAGAATTCGTTGGGACCCTGCATCAGGGGATTGAGAAAGTCTTCTTGAACAAAATGGGGAAGAGAGAAATGAAACAAAATAAAGTTCTAGTGGCTGAGAGATTTCAAACAGAGTTAAGAGGTTATCCTGGAGGTTATTCTTATGTATTATATAGATATCCCTTTTTAGTTCTTGGTTTATTGGAGTGGCTGCAGGCAAGTATCTGAAACTGTTGAGCTGCATTTCAGTAGCCTTGATTCTTGAAGACAATTGTACAATGATATAACTTTTACTATGTGACTGTGTGATTGTGATGCTCCTTGTGTCTGATGCTCCTTTTGTCCAGGGTATGGAAGATGAGGAAAAAATATGGATAAAAATAAATAAATAATAGGGAGATAAGGGGTAAAATAAATTGGGTAGATGAAAATACTAGTAGTCAATGAGAGGGAGGGGTAGGGGTTATGGGATGTATGAGTCTTTTATAATTTCTTTTTCTGGAATGATGCAAATATTCTAAAAAGTGATCGTGGTGTGAATACACAATTATGTGATGATATTGTGAGCCACTGATTGTACACCATGTATGGACTGTATGTATGTAAAGATTTGTCAATAAAAATATTTTTTTTAAAAAAGAATTCTTTAGAGGATTAAATATCAGTGTAGTATCTTTACCATGTGAACCCAGAGAGGTTGAAAGGTCTTGGTTATGCCGAGTTTGAGGACCTGGGTTCCCTGTTCAGTGCCCTGAGCCTCAAGGAAGAGTCTCTAGGTCAGAGGAGAATTTGGGGACATTGCTGATCAAGCACAGGACAGAGACGGGGAGGGTCATTGTTTTGGCCAAGACAGAAATCAGGATTCCGACACAACAGACACAGACTGCAGGACCCATCCTGTCTCAGCTTTGATGACTATCTGCCTAGAAGAGGTGATGACAGCTTTGGAGACACGATGGTGATCGTTATGATTCAGACCCGTATCGTGCTGGATATCATGACAGCCCATGCCAGAATGTGGACTGCTTTGGCCACTGAGGCAGCAGAGACAGTGATAGAGGCTGTGACTCCAGGACAGGCAGCTGCAGAAGAGCATTTGCTGGCGGGTGCCACAGGGAGGAAGACTACAGAGGAGGTGGAGACAACTATGACAGAGGGATGATCGGTTGTGGAGCTCCAGAGACGATGCTCTTGAGATGATTATAGGCGTGATGATAGAGGTTCCCCCAAAGACCCACACTGAATCTGAAGCCTCGGAGTTCTCCTAAGGAAGAGATTCCTCTGCTGGCACTTCCCAGTCCAGTTGAGCAGCTTCCATCTTTGGAAGGGCAAGTCCTGTTGACACAGCTGTTGGAGAATGGGAAGTAAAGAACGGCTACAAAGAGTGCACACATACACTAAAGAACAGCTCCGAAAGGAACAGGAGAAAGTGCAGGGTCAGCTGGATGAGCCAAAACTAGAACAACAGCCTCGGGAAAGACACACAAGGTAGTGAAGTGAAGAAACTCAGGACCAGCAATGGTCAAGGACGGGAATTGAGTCATTACATTCTGGGACCTCCGTGACATCTGGCAGAAGTAAGTCCCATCAGGATGCACGAAGGAGAGACAGTGAGAAGTTTCTAGAAAATGAAACAGTCGAAAAGGAAGAAGACTGTCACTCTCCAACTTCTGAGGCTCCCAAATCTGATCAGCCTCTAACGGTAAACGCCAGCCCCTCTACCACAAGAGAAAGCTTGGGAGAAACTAAATTCTAATCCTCCTGCTCCACCTCAGAAGTCAGACACAGAGCAACAGTCTCCTCCATGTGGCACAAAAGTAGCTTCAGCTCCACCATCTGAGGAAGGATCAGCCAGAAAAGATGAAAGCAAAGTGGATGAGGTGAGTGTCCCAAAGGCCAAAGTGGGATCTGCATCTGTGGTCCAGGAGACGGAGGGAGCAAAGACCACTGGAAGGAGCCTGATGGGAAAGATGGCAAAATGATCAAGACTCCAGATTTGCACTGAGCCAAAGAAAACTGAAGAAAATCCAGACTCTGAGCTCAGTCCTGCAAGCAAGTGTGCTGCTCTCTCGGTTGATGGTGGAGATGAAAATGAGGGGGAGGATTACATAGAATAAATCTCTATATCCTATGCTTTCTTCTAGTCTCACTCCATCCTGGAACATTCGAGAGCAAATCAAACCTCTATTCAGACAAGACAAAATAAAACACACTATCTCCAGGGGTTGGGGGTGGGGGCCGAAGAGCATCAGCGCTTTTGACCTGACATCCTCATCAGCTTGCTGACAGTTTGAAACATCATCTCTCAGCACCTCCTTCTCCTCACAAAACAGCTCGCAGAGGAGAGAGGAGACGAGGATGCTACAGGGAAGGGGGAGACGTGTCTGGGAGTAGGGGAGCGGGCAGGGTGGAGGCAGGCTGTGGAGATGCTGACGTCGAAGAAGAGTGTCTGCTCCTTCTGGAAGGCCCCAGCTGGCTGCTCCTGAGCCCAGAGGCTTCTCCCAGGGGCAGTGTGCAAGGCTGCTTGGTATTCTCACTCAGTTCCCCTCTGGGGCTGGTTGCAGTCTGTCTGGCACTTCTCCCCTCAGTTGCCAAAGGTTCACCACCTGTTCTAGTTTGCCTGGAACAAAACGGCTCAGGCAACACAGCTGTGCATCCTTGTGAAATTGCCTAATTTCCCATTTCAAGGCAGGATGCCCATACTCCAAGGTATAATTTAGGCTTTTGGCATGAGCTGGATTTCACAATTGAATTCTGAAACTCAGCCCTCCATGCTATGTGTGCTTGGGAATTAAAGATTTAATTTTATCGCTCCTCCCTCCTTCACTTTCCACCTCCTCCCAAATACCAATACTGATACTAATGCTAAGTTTTCATTTATTGAGAACTTACTGTGTGCCAGGAACTGCACTAAGCAGTTTTCATATGTCATTCACTCAATCTTCATAAAATCTTATGGGCCAGAAAAGAACAAATCTTAACCCATGAATGAGTTGATTATAAGGGATATTCCCTCCACCTCTTTATTATTCTCTTTTGGGGTATGCATTTGCAGATTTAGGTATCTGAATGGTTCAGTGCAGACTTGGAGGTAGCTTTCTACTGGAAAACCTAATAAAACCATCTTGTACATGTCAAGTCAAGGAGGCAAAAACAACACATACAAGGAGAGAAAAATGGAAAATGGTCTGTAATTCAGGACTATGTCAGGTAGAGCAGATTTTACGTGTAGCTGTTTGTCAGGGAACCCATGAAAACCAGAGGAACCTGGGAAGACTTTCTGGAAGAGGGGGAACTTAAGTCCTCTTAATACAATACATTCACTTCCAGATGTGAAATTTACTGAGGCCTAAGTTGCAATAAACGGAGGTGGTTGCTACTACCTTATTCTTCACCATGGGCAATATTGGCAGGGAAAATTCTGGCAAACTTGGAAAAGGTAACTTTATCCATGGGTGGGTGACACTTTACAGTGTGCTAATGTTCAAAATGGGAACACACATTTATTAAGTATCTACTATGTTTGCAAGCATTTTGTTCTTGAAAACTGATTCAATCCTCACAAAAACTTGGTGAGGTACATTTCATCCCCTAAAATTGAGGTTCAGAGAGGTTAAAAGATTAACTTAAAGTCACACATTCAAGGTGAAGCTAGGTTATACACCTAAGTGTATTCCTGCTTTTCTCTAGTCCCCTTCTCTGTTGCCCTCTCCTACTTTCAGCTGTGCATGCTGCCTGCTGAAAACCCCTTTAGTGGTAATGCTTAATTATTCTGTTCCTGGAGTGCTCTCTGCCTGCTCAGAGGGCTCCTAGCTTCAGCAGAGCATGAAGATCATGGGAGATGAACCCTACCGAGTGAGGTTTTCTAAGGCTGTTCCACTCTGATCCAGTCTCCGTTGCAGGGCACGGTTCAAACTTTCCTCTGAGGTGAAGCACATGCCCTAAAAGGCTCTGATCCAGGTAAGCCTGGGGGTTGTGGGGGAACCAACCCCCATAGCACAACTTAAGAACGTTGCTTCTCGAGAAGAAGGGCAGTTGCCGCTACAGCCTAGGTAGGGAGAAGAGGGGTAAGTGGTTCCTTACCTCTGAGATTCACATTTATCTATTCTCCTTTTACCCCAACCACAGCTCCCAACCACCCAGATACCCAACACACCTACGTAGGTGCACTCTACCCCCAAATGTGGTCCAGATGTCTTCTAGAATCTAGAAGACGTGATGTCTGGATCTTACACATGTAGGAACAGGATACTTTGTAATGAGGGGTACTTAAGACCTATTCTTCACCTCTTTCCTCTTTCCTGGGGAGGAAATAAAACTGACATTGGAACCATACAGAGCTAGGTGTAAATTCACTTATAACTCTATGACCTTGAGTCAGTTTCCATGATGAGCAGGCTATGCTGGGATTCTGTCTGGCTCTTTCCATTCCCCACGATGTCCTTTCTTTGGTTCTTTTAGGGTTTGGTAGAGTGGATGGTCTGGTCCACCACCCAGGTTCATCAATCTGCACCCCTAACACCAAGGCTTTCATTCCATAGCTGGTAGCTATGTTGGCAGCTGATGGCACACAGCTGAGCTGCTCTTCAGGAATTGCCCTCAACTCAAGGGGTACCTCTGCCAAGGTGACACCTCCTTCCTGGGAAACCTGCACCCAATCTCTGGTTGCTGTGGGTTTAAAGGATTGGCCCCTTTGCCTCAATTTGGGAGGACTCTGAAGGGCCATTTCCTCCAGACTTTCCCCTGGGGATGGCTGAGGACTTCGGTGATGACTGCTTTTTCTCTGAAATGTGTTGATTCTGGGTGCACTTTCAGAAAACCTCCTGCACACACATTTCCAGCTCATAATCTGTTCCAGGTCTGTCCTCAATGTCTGCTGACAATGAGGGAGATGATGACACTTCCTTCTTGTCATCCCTTTCCCTGCGTCTTAACCCATCATATTCATTCCATCTCATTTAACATCCCTTTAAAACTTTACCACCTCCAGGTTGCCTTTCCTGGTGTATCCTTTCCTAGTTCCTGTCAACCTAACAATACATGCCACTCTAACTGATGGTATATAGGACTTTTAATTTTTGTCATTGTATATTTTCTTACATCTTTCCATTATCCTGGAATGTCCTTGAGCACAGGAAATGCCTTCTTACATGCAATAATGGTTGAAGGCACTTAATCCTGTTGGCTGAACATTTGACAAATTCCTCATTACCGCTCCAACTTCCTCTCTTACTTATTTAATTGTTAGGCACACATTCACTGGGGGGGGGGGGTCCTACATGAGCTAAGCACTGTTCTGTGCTACCGGGACACACAAACAAATAGTGTTCCCTCACTCCCCTCCAGGGAGTTAGGGTTGAGCAGTATAGCCTTGGGGTAATGTGTGCCCACTGCTTAGGTTCAAATCACTTTCCTCTGCTTTTCTAGCTCAGCAACCTTGGGTGACTTAGTTCTCTGTTTCTCAGTTCCCTCACCTGGAAAGGGAGATTAACAACAGTGTCTACCTCATAAGGTTATTATGAGGTTTAAATGAGTAAGTACATAAGGGGCTTATTACAATGTCTGGCACGTAGTAAGCATTAATTAAGTCTGCACTGTGCAGTACAGTAATTGGAAATGTAGTGAGTCCAAGTGGAGATGCGCTGTATGTGTAAAATACATACTCAGTTTTGAAGACTTAGCATTAAAACAGAGAGTGTAAAATATCCCACTAATGTTTTTTTTGTATTGATTACATGTTGAAATGATAATATTTTGGATTTATTGCGTTAGGTAAAATACACTAGTAAAATGGATTTCAGCTGTTTCTTTTTTCTTTTGTTAACGTGGCTACCATATATTTTAAAGTTATACAAGTGGCTCACACATTTCTATTCGACAGTGCTGATGCAAGTCTTTGCTATAAAAAGATAATGAAAAGTAGAACATGATAAATACCATAATAGAGGTAAATGGACTGCCAGAGGAGCTATTCTAAGTGTGGACCACAGATGCGTAGCATCAGCATTGCCTGGGACTCGCCAGAAATGCAGAATCTCAGAACCCCACTCCAGACCTACTAAATCAGAAATTCTGGGACAGGCCTGGTAATATGTGCTTTAGTGAAACCTCCAGTTGATTCTGATCTCACCAATGTTTGAGAGCTACTTCCCTCAGGGAAAGCAGAGGTATCAGTAACAATTCTGTTAGAGGAAATCATGTCACCAGGACAGTAAGGGAGAAGAGGCAGGTGTGTAGCTGAGGGCAGGGGAGGTTGCACAGAAAGTATCTCAGCATTTTCTAAATTCTAAATAAAAATAATCGTTATGTGGCCTACAGCAGTATTCCATCCCACTCTGCTTGGCTTCTTCAGAGGCTTTTTTTCTGGAAACAATGTCCTCTGGCCTGGCTGTGTCCCCTGGCCTTCTGCACCTTCTTAATAAAAAAACAAGCCAAGAACAAATGGAACCTGCAAGGTCTGTCCCAGTAAAATTAACTTGCATTTGTAAAGCATGACCTCAAAAGGTGTATTGTTATTATCTGTTTTGTGCTCATTGGTAGCTGTGCCAGGTTCAGAGCTGGAGTCCATGAGAGAAATGGCAAGTACTTAGGAGCCAGCCCATGACAAGTGGGTCAGCTTCAAAATAGAGCCGCTTCCTGACAGCACCATAAGCCAGCAGGGGATTAGACATGCCTGTAGAAATCCTTTCCCATTAGGAAAAGAGTCTACACTCCGTGATTTTGTACTTTAGATTTGTGATCTTCATTTTCTTTTGAAATGAAAAGAACAGCAAACATTCTTTCAATCAATGAGGCCCAAATTCTGCCCTTGGTCATCTGTGGGGACATATGGAGAGACCAAAGTCCAGAGAGGTTAATGCGTTGTGTTGCGGGTATGACCTGTTTTGAATTCAAGGACTTGGAAGCTCGTGTCACATTTGTTGCCCTGAGGGAGTAGGAGGTGAGAGCTGGGAAGAAAGGGCTCCACGGGACATCATCACTGCTGAGGAGGCTGCAGGTGCAAAACAGATTCATCTTTATGCATAAGCCTTGTCTCTGCTCTCTGGGTTTAATTTTATTTGCAGCTTGTGTATTCGTGCCCATCTCTGTTCATAACGGTGACATCACCTTCACTCGCTGTGAATTAGGCTGCAGAAGTTCTGGGTCAGCAGCAAGGTTTCAATTACACCATTTTCTGGAAACTGCCTTGGGTCTGTTGCCTTCATCCACCTTGGAAAGGGCAAACGTCAGCAGCAACACTTGCAAAAGGTTTACTGGCAATAATGATAGTAATATTGATGATATAAGTGATAGTAGGAATAGTGGTGGTGGGCTAGTAATGGTCAAATAGGTATCATTTATTTGGCCCTAAATGTTCTAGGTACTGTATTAAGTACTTCACCTACTGTGCTAGATTATATTTTCCAAACATGGATGCACCAAAGAAACTCATCCTAAAGGTTGTTCTTACAAGGTAATGCTGGCATTCATCGAGAGGTGGGGACTAGGATCCCTTCCCTTGCATCTGGGCAGGCTGTGAGTATGGCCAAGATGAAAAACACGAGTTCTAAGTCTAGGCCATAAAAAGTGACGTAATAAGTCTGGCTACCTGTCATACTGGAGATATCACATAGAGATGGAAGGAGAAGCCCAAGAAGCCCCAGCTGTTGGAGTCTTCCCAGCATCAACTGCCAGACATATGCATGAACAAACCTTCAGATCGATTTCAGCCCAGATGTTACTGAGCGGAGCAAAGATGAGCTGTTCGCACTAAACTGTCAGGTTTGTAAGCTCAGATTGCAGGTTTGTGAGCAAAATAAATGATGTCACTATTTTAAGTCACTAAGTTTTGGGGTGGTTTGTTACACAGCAATAGTAAATGGAACACCTACCTTATCTCCGAAACCCACAGTAGGTGTGTTTCAGGCTAGGTATTACTATTATGACCACCCTAGAGATGAGGAAACAAATGTAAAGAGGTTAAGTGACTTGCCTGGGAGCTCACAGCTGGTTTGTGGTAGAGCCGAGCTTCAAGAAAAGGTCTGTCCTGCTCAAAGATCAGGCTCTTTGAGTTAACACCTTGCTATCGTAGCCACATGTTTCATTCACATGCTACAGTCCCTAGGGGGTCTGTGTCCTGCCTAGAAATGTCTGTTAGATCACACATAACTCTACATGAACATCTGTAAATAAAGATGAATGCTGGGTCTTTGAATACGTCAGAGGAGAGGAGACTTATCTTTCAAGGTCTGCAAATAAGGCTGATTCTCATGCTCAGAATGAAAAGACACTTGGCCTTGAAGTGGGAATGGCTGCCTTGAAGTTAGATTAGGGCTGCATGTCCTAGAACTCTAGGAGTTTTCAGAAGTTGGTCAGTTTTTTTTTTTAACATCACATACAGTTCCCAGGAAGCAGACTATGAGCTGGAAATTTGCTTGCAGGATGTTTTATGGAAGTGCTCTCAGAATCAACACATTTCGGAGAATAAGGTATGACACAGTCATCACCAAAGGCCTCAGCCATCCCCATGGGGAACTCTGGAGGAGATGGCCCTTCAAAGTCCTCTCAAACTGAGGCAAGGGGCCAGTCCTTTTAAGCCACAACAACCAGTGATTGGGTGCAAGTTTCCCAGGAAGGGGGTGTCACCTTGGGGGCGGTAGCTCCCTTCAGTTGAGGGCAATTCCTGAAGAGCAACTCAGCTGTGTGCCATCAGTTGTCAATAAACCTACCAGCTATGGAATGACAGTCTTGGTGTTGGGGGGAAGGCAGGTGGTTTCTTTACTTTCAATACCTTGGCATTCAATTGGTTTGGAAGCTGGGGACAATCCAGCAATTTTTAGTAGACAATTTTTAGTAGAGTCATTCTGGGCTGTAGAGAAGTAAGACATGCTGCTTGCATTTCTACTATCTGTTATACTCAAAATGACGTTGGGAGTACACATGGAATTGGCAAGGTCCCAGAAATAGAAGGAACACCAACAGGGACAGCATAAAGCATAGTTTGATCCAGTCGTATATGGCAAGTGTTTAAAAGGGATACCGGCCTCACTCATCATGAGCCATGACCTTCAACCAAGTTGAGCAGCTTTGCTTGTTCAGAGTTGGTTCCCAGACTATAACCCTAAACTGGCTTGGACAAACAAAGAATGGATGCAGTCAGGACCCCCTAGTTTCTCTCCACTTCTCTGGGGTTTCCCATACCAGAGTGTGGGGAACTAGGCTGTTTACAATGACACTGGTGGATTGACCTGACCCCATCTTCTAATTATTGAATACCTGTTCCTCTTTCATTGCTGCCACTGAAGTGTTTTATACAGACATTTCTTTCTTTCTAAAATTTACTTGAGGTATGACTTATATGCAATAAAATTCACACATTTTAAGTGTATAGACTGATGACCTTTGACGTATGTATACATCTGTGCAACTATCATCACAACGATGGAACATTTCCACCTTCCCAGAAAGCTCTCTTGTGTTTCTTTGTAGTCAATCTCCTTCCCACCCGACTCCAGGGAACAAATCATCTGATTTCTACCACTATTCATTGTTTTTGCCTGTTCAAGAATTACACATAAAAGCAGTCAGAGAGAATCTTTTGTATTTGGCTGCTTTCACTCAGCATAACATCTGTGACATTTATCCACATTGCAGCGTGTATTGGTGTCTGTTCCTTTTGATTGTTGAGTAGTATTCCACTGCAGGAACATATTCCAAGTTGTTTATTCATTCATCAGACGATGAACATTTGGGTTATTTCCAGTTTTGGGCTATTAGTAATAAAGCTGCTATGAACATTTGTGTACAAATCTTTTATGGACATATGTTTTCAGTTCTCTTGGGTAAATACCTAGGAGTGGAACTGCTGGGACATATGGTAAGTATATATTTAACTTCATGAAAAACTACCACACTGTTTCCAAAGGGTTTTTACCATTTAACACTTTTGTTAAATTTAGTTGCATTGATTGATAGTGTAGGTCACAAAGTATGTTGGCATGATCCAAAAGTCAAGTCAGAAAATACACTGAAAAGTGTCTCTCCCAGCTTCCAGTCAGTTAAAGGAGAGCATTTTGAGAAAAATGATACATTCTCAAGCAAAAATGAACTATATTTTCTCCCCCTTTTACACAGAAGAGCATGTGCTAGACACACCTTGCTTTTTTCCTCCCTTACTATATCTTGATATTGTTAGAGACCTTTCCAAAAGTATGTTCTAAGGAACTCTATACCCATCAGGTGTTCTTCAAGAAAAGGATTGAAAACTAACTTGTGAAAATGCTGCATATTATAGCTACCTCTCAGAAATTCACAATGTGGATGAGCTTAGTAAAAGGCTTTGAGAAGTCCTGTGATTAAAAGAGCAGGGTTTCCAAAATCATTTGACATGACAATTCCTTTCTTTCCAGCAACACCTACTTAACATTTTGCAGAACTAGAATTCTGCACAACACTCTTGGGGAGGCACTTATCTGGACCAAGGGTCAACAAGCTTTTTCTGTAAAGGGCTAGAGAGTAAATATCTTGGTTTTATGGATATAGTCTCTGCGGCAATTACTCAATTCTGCCATTGTAGTGTGAGTGGTCATAGACAATATGTAAGTGAATGGGTATGGCTATTTTCAATATAATTTTATTTTAAAAAGAGGCAGAAGGCTGTAATTTGCCAACTCCTGATCTAGAATATGGTAGAATTTTAGATGGAAAAGTTACCAGTTAGGTTTTTAAAGTGTTTTTTCAAGGCCTGCAGTTTGTGCGGCTTTCTCTCTACCTGCTCCAACTCCCTTCCCCATCCTAACCAATCTTTCAAAAGGGATGAGAAGAGAGGAAAGGAACAGACAAAAGCAAAGGAAGATGGAGTCAGGGAGAGAGGGAAAGGACAGAGGGAATTGTGAGGAAGGTGTCCTGGAGCAGAGACTGTAAAAAACAAAAACCTCCAAGAGCTGAATGGACAACTGCTCAATCTGAAACCTCTTCCCTATTCTCTCTCCCTTTTGCTTCTCTCCTTCTTCCCCTCTCCTTTACTTTATGCCCAAAGCATTGGCCAGGAGCACTGGGGAAAGGGCATCCATCCTTCAAACACTCATGCATTTGATTGAATGTCCAGTGACTGAATAGAAACTATTGACCCGCGGCTTCAGCAACCCTATCTATAAAACCACAGGCTCCCCACAAACCCTCTAGAAATCTTGCTCTAGGATTTCATGAAATCTTTGTTGTCCAAGTCAAAACCACCTGAGGATAAGTGATCTTGTGATCCGATAAGTACTAGACATATGTGATTCTGGAAGTGAATGTTGTAAGTTTTCTCATGTTAACAACTGGCAATAGATATAACAATTACCTAAGGGAATTCTCCGAAGCTCTTCTGACATTTCATCAGATATAAAGGGAACACACTAGTGTTTTATGTTCTACTAAGAAAGGAAATATACTGCCCATTAAGTCATGACACAATGCTTTCTTACATTTTACAATTTTTTAATACTTATTGACAGAGCTCCTTTATACTTAAGTAGAGTTTTATCATATATCTCTCTGCCTTCAGTGGCATCACAGGATGTATAATTGCCAATCTTTTCCCAAGCATCTCAGCCACAAAATATAATTCTGTTTCAACTGCTTTTTGAGTGCCTTGGTCTTATTTAGAACTTGGTGGCTGCTTGGAATATGAAATGAGACCATTCTTACAATGATGAACATTTGTTCCACAAATATCAAATTTCCACCCTGCTGCTCTGCTTCCATGTCTTTCAGCATACACAACAACTTTCTGTTTCGATGCTGAGTCATAGTGAATCTTTGTGGAGACTTTTTAAAGAGCAGTTAAGTATGTATAGTAGCAATCATGCATTTGTCTGAAATGGAGAGATGACGAAATGAACAGCACAACCAAGAGGCATCCTGGTTTCAGAGATGTTAAAATGGACAGAACATTTCCTAACAACATACACCTAGATAAAGGTATGCGGTTAGTTAAACAAAGTCCTAATTTTGCACTTTAGGAAGAAACTACTAAACTCCTTGAAGCAGGATATTCTAGCATTTTTCTTCTTTGCAATTATTCCCAAACACGCTCTAGTTATATTCAGATACTTCCAGTCCTACACTGGTGTGCTCGAGCTCACCTGCATGGAAATAGGTCTAACTGTGGAATTCTTGCAAGTGCAAACTTGGCATGACCCAACGAACTGTATCTTTATATTTGCCTTTCCTCCTGTAAGCTCAAAAGGGACCTTATAGTTTACATAATGAATTATGCACAAGCATGTGAAATGCTGATCACTTTAAAGTAAGAAATTAGAGTTGAACTATAGCTAGTTTTCTTAACATGTGCTTAACACATATGCCAAAGGAATGTGTAAAGGAAAAAGCCAAATTGGAAATTTATATCCATGTAAAAAAATGACATTTAAAATAAGATCTGACAAGCTACTGCTACCAGTTAAGGAGGCTGCTTTAAACGCCTTCTCTGAGCCTTGCTAGGTTCTGTTTGGCGGGGTGGGGCTTGCGGGATTCTAGGGAAGGGAGGTGCATGCTGGGGTGGCAGGGAAAGCACCTGCTTTATGGCTGGCCTCCTCTATCAGGGATCTTGTGTCTCTCTCCTCCCAGGGGTTTAGACCTAAGTCTGTCTACCCCTCAGCCCTGATCTTTCCATCCTACACTGCTTCACAGGGGTGCTGGTAGGATCCAATATAAAAACCCTAATCAGATATTTCTGTTCCGTACACAACTCATTGTAGTAAACAAGATTCCTGGCAAAGCTCCCCCAGAGATGGGGCTGAGCCACGCGATGTTCTGGATGCCAGCTCACTTTCCGTGCCCCTGTAGCATGGCTGTAGTCTGTCAGATGCCTGGCAGGATCACCTGTGTGGCTCCATCTGAAATCTCCAGGTGGTCCACAGCTGGACAATGCCTCTGTCTCGGAGATTCACTGGCACTCACCTGATGTGGTGAATGCCACACTGTCGCCATAGACCTGGATACCCAAAATGGCATGATTTGTTTATGATACATGCCTTTCATATTTTCAAAAGGTTTCAAGGTGGTTTAGAGCAGAGTAGGCACAAACGAAAGTCTTACAACATAAACATTGAGATTAAGAGTTTTCAGGGGAATAAGAAGCCTAAAATGAGCTGAAGCACAGGATGAAAATACATGCAACAAGGAGAACCAAGAGCCACTTGTGAAATTCCATGCTGCTCGCCCTGCTTCCTGCGTTTTCATTGCTAAGCAACCTTAGAGGACACGAGCAAATCAATGGACACAAGCAAATTGATGCTTCTCTAGACAGTCAAGGGACAAAGTTTGGGAGAAATTGCCTGCCTGCCTATGCTTGTGAAGGAAAGCTTAGGCAAAGGGGCTGTATGATTAAATTGGATAGTGGGCAAGACACACTGCTCTTTTACTGAGAGAGCGTGAACACAGGAATTAGAGAAGGTGAGTCTCTACCAGGTTCTCGGCAGGCTCCTAAATTGTCTACCTGTGTGTAAGTTTAAGAAGTGGTTATTCCTTTCCAATGCATCTCCTTTCATCCAATTAAAAATCTTTTTTTAAATTTTTATTAATAAAACCAATCAACATACAATATGAACATTCTTTTTTTCCCATCACATAGTTGTATATTCATCATCATGATCATTTCTTAGAACATTTGCATCAATTCAGAAAAAGAAATAAAAAGAAAACAGAAAAAAAAATTCAAATACATACCATTCCCCTTACCCCTCCCTTTCATTGATCACTAGCATTTTAATCTACTAAATTTATTTTAACATTTGTTCCCCTATTATTTATTTATTTCTTTTTAATCCATATGTTTTTACTCATCTGTCCATAAGATAGATAAAAGAAGCATCAGACACAAGGTTTTCACAATCACACAGTCACATTGCAAAAGCTATATCATTATATAATCATTTTCAAGAAACATGGCTACTGGAACACAACTCTACATTTTCAGGCAGTTCCCTCCATCCTCTCTGTTCCGCCTTAACTAAAAAGGTGATACCTATTTAATGCATAGGAATAACCTCCAGGATAACCTTCGACTCTGGAATCTCTCAGCCATTGACACTTTATTTTGTCTCATTTCTCTCTTCCCCCTTTCAGTCGAGAAGGTTTTCTCAATCCCTTGGTGCTGAGTCTCAGCTCATTTCTAGGATTTCTGTCCCACATTGCCAGGAAGGTCCACACCCCTGGGAGTCATGTCCCACGTAGAGAGGGGGAGGGCAGTGAGTTTGCTTATTGTGTTGGCTGACAGAGCGAGATTAGCCAGAAACAAAAGGATAAATACTGTATGGTCTCACTGATATGAACTAACATTAATGAATGAACTTGGATAATTTCAGTTAAGAACCTGACAATTTAAATCTTATACCTAAGACTTCCTCTGCCAATCTAAAGTTTGATGAGACCCCACACACATACTTCGAATTAGATTAAGGTCTCTATTTATTCGGAGATGCACAGGGAAGGAGATGCAGCAATTCTTGGCCTGGGTTCCCCTGGCTTCCAGTTCCCTAATCTGTAGGATCGTTATGGCAACTGAAGTCACACCAGATTCTTTTAATGTCATGGCTTTCGTGGGCTTTTTGATTTTACATTATTCTGGAAAAACTAAGACTCACAATATCTGTGCTTCCATTTAAGGAAGGTTAACAAAGAGCAGGCTCTCCTCGCTCTTCAACTAGAATCAGAATCAGATTGCTCTCTCTATCCTCAACTGTCTGGGGCTTCAGGTGGGTGAAGGCAGCCTAATCAATACCCTGGCACTCCTGAACAACATATTTACCTCCAGCATTCAAGTATTCTGGAAAGCAGATCCCTCCATCCCCAGCATGTCATTCTAACTGCTCAAAAATCTTGGCTGCCCTCAGTTTAAGGAGAAATTCCAATATCACACAGGTGGTAAGTGGCAGAGCTGAAATTTGAAACCAAGATTTCTAATTCTGTTCCAGAACCCCTTTATCTCCTGAGGATGCATGGCAGCAGCTAAAATTCCTAAGTCAGCTGAAACTAGGGGTTCTCTTTTTTGGCTTACTTATCATTTCTATTAATATGGAAATAACCTTGTAAATAAATTATTCATATAAGTCACAGGATTGATCCAATGATGCAATCTTCTCAAAGTTTAGAAATGAGGCAATATTACCTTTTTTTAACATTAGTTTTTAAGATGCCACCAACTCTGCTTTCTATATTATTGTTGTTGCTTGTCCATTAAGTAGTGCTTGACTCTGACAACTCATTGAAATAAATGAGATTTTTTTAAAGCTCCTCAGTGAATTTAATGATCCTCACTTTCCTTATCTTTAAAATGGATATTGTGCTGGTTTGAAAGCATTATGTACTCCAGAAAAACCATTTTTTAATCCTGATCCAATTTTGTGAGAGCAGCCAATTCTTTTAATCCTAATCCAATACTGTGGGTTGGAAACTTTTGATTAAGTTATCTCTGTGGGGATACACCAATTGTGGGTGTAACCCTTTGATTAGATGGAGATGTGACTCCACCCACTCCAGGAGGGTCTTGATTAGTTTACTGGAATACTTTAAAAGAGGAAACATTTTGGAGAAAAACAGAAATAACAGAAACCTCAAAGCCAACACACAGAGAGAGCCGAGAGAGAGAGAGAGAGGGCCGATAGAAACTTGATTGAGAGTAGAGCTGACACAGATGCCAACATTTGGAGAACAGAGACATAGATGTTTGGTGATGCTTGGAGCCCGGCAGATGTTGCCATAAAATGTTAAGCAAGCCAGAACCTGGAGAGAGCCAAAGAGAGCCAAGAGATGAAAGCCAGTCCTGGAGAAGTAAAGTGACCCACAGGAATAGAGGCTGACAGAAACGGAGCCCAGGAGCAAGGGACCAGCAAAGGACCAGTATGCCTTCCCAGCTGACAGAAGTGTTCCAGATGCATTGGCCTTTCTTGAATTAAGGTATCTTTCCTTGGATGCCTTAGTTTGGATATCTCCACAGGCTTAGAACTGTAAGCTTGTAATTTATTAAATTCTGGTTTTTAAAAGCCAATCCAGTTCTGGCATATTGCATTATGGCAGCCTGCAAACTAGAACAGACGTAATCAACTCTACGCTTACAAGGATTCGGTGAGATAATATATGAAAGTGCTTCTCACAGTATCTGGAACATCTTCCTTCCTAGAGCATCATCGTCTCTAATCACCCACCAGCCTTCCTAAGGGTTCAGAGAAAAGGAACAAGTAAGAACAGGGGACACTGAAAGAGCATGTCCAGAAAAAGCCCACCATCCTAGATATGCAACAGCTTCTACGGCCTTGAAGGAAGGTGAGGTGAAGCCATGCAGGGATGTGCAAGGACTGAGTGCGAGAATATTCCTTGGAGACCATGCTATCTTACAAGTATGCTAGGTTTGAAATGAGCAGGGTGACTGAAGACCAACCCCCCCAGTCCCCAGCCCCCACCCCCCAAACACAAATGTGAAGTCATTTGTGGGGGTCTCACAGGACTAAGTAGCTCAGGCCAAAAAACAAGGCTGACATGGTCGTTTTTCAAGTCTTTAAGAAAAGCAGCCCTGGAAAAAAAGTCAGTCCTGCAGATATGTAGCCTTGTGGGCAGGGGAGCTCACATGAGGCCCACAGTGATGCTCAGGGCTTTCCCTATTTCTGTCTACCCCCCGCCCCTCACCTTACCTTCCCCACCATGATAAAACCAATTGGAAACTATTTTACAGCTCTTTTACATGATTTGAAAATTTTAACAACATGACGTGGTGGAAAAGACATGGGCTTTGTGATCAAACCCTGGGAACCCTAGCTACTAGGGTCGGTATATCTTCCCTGCTGGTCTCCTGCCCAGAGGATGCAGGTCCGGCAGCTGGAGGGCTGGTCCCAGCATTCAGTATGTAAGTGTCCCTTCAGCAGCCTGTTTCTGCAGTGTGGCCCTCACACAGTGCAGATGCCTGGTGCTCCTCTGTGTGGCCCTCTGCTTTACCAGCTGCAGGGAGCAGGTCTCCGACCTTCTACCAGGATGATGGAAGGGCAGACCCCCAGCTGAACAGCACGTGTATGGGCTCCAGAAATCCAACTGCTTCTTGCATGGTCTTTCAACCTCAGGCCTGTGGACCCACCTCTCCCTCCATTTCCAGAAGTTCCTGGAATCACAGACAATTCTTGAGCCTTCTGGGGCTTCTGCAGTGTGAAGTGGGGGTGGTTCTAGGTGTGCCTCACTACCAATTTAGGATTTGGTTTTACCAGGTTTGCTAAGAAAGTAACCCCTTCTCTATTTGTTTTCTAGTTTTTTAAATTATATTGTTGTGTTTGCTCTCCTGTTTTCTTTACTTCACACATTTAAAAAATTCTGTTAATATCTATTTAATGAGGCTTTGATTAAATATATATGCATATAACCATATTTAACCAGAAGTTCAACCTTAGATTTGAATGCCTGCTCTATTGTGTTTCAGTGGTGTGACTTTAAGGAAACAATTGAGACTCTGAAGGCCTTGGTTTTGGCCAATTTAAAGAGGAAAAATAATAGTAAATTTGTATATCTTTGATTAGTGAAACTGGGCCCTGCTCTAAAAGTTTATCGATCATCTATATATTTTCTTTGGCTTATGATCATTGCCCACTTTTTCCCCTGAAGTATGTCTTTAAAATCAATTTGTTTGTGGGTGTACAGGTGGCTCAGTGGTAGAATGCTTGCTTTCCATGTGGGAGACCCAGGTTCAATTCCTGGACTATGTATGCCCCTCCCCAAAATTTGTAAGAGCTCTTTCTATGCTAAGCACATTAATCCATTAACTATCATGTTTATTGCAAATATTTCCCCTAACTGTTTACTTGCCTTTGATTTTGCTTTGTTTATTTTATTTATTTATTTTTTGCATGAGCAGACACCGGGAATTGAACCTGGGTCTCCAGTGTGGCTGGCGACAACTCTGCCGGCTAAACCACCTTGGCCCACCCTGTTTATTTATTTTGACAAAAAAAAAGAAAAAGCCCTTCCCAGTTCCATATTTGGAAATATTTACTAAAATTTTCCTTTATTTGTTTTATAATATCCTCTCATATATTTAATGTTCACTGGATATTGCTGCTGCTCATATCCTCTCTTCAAGACCGTCTCGACCCCTCGCTGCTGGAGCATTGACTGCCGATGCTCCCAGCTGATTCCTTCTCCAGGAATTTTACTTGTCCAAACTGAGCTCCTTCACTTAAGATTGTGTTCGTCCAGAGGGATCCCCACTTCCAACACCTGGCTGATGTCAGGGTACAAAGGCCCTTCTCTCCGTTTGGGGCTACCGTGAAGGGCCATCCCGGCTGAGTCGGCAGCCTGACTTGGTGCTCTGCGGGCTCCGCTCCCTCTCTGCCTCCCAGTGCCCTCTGCACTAAACCTCCTGCACCCAGATCTCCTCAGAGTTTGTTTCTGCGGGATTCCGACTAAGGCAAACAATTGAATCCATTTATAATTTACTATGGTATATCATGTAGGGTAAAGCGCTAATTAATTTTTTGCAAGTACTCAATTAATTTTCCCAAAACCATTTGTTGACTGATCCTTTCCCCAGTGTTTTGGAATGCTATCTTTATTATGTTTTAAATTCTTAAAATACCAGTGACTGTTTCTTGGCTATCTAGCCTGTTTCACTAATCTGCCATATTTTTTGTTCTTCTGATACAGTTTTAATTTGCATTATTTGATAACATTTTGCTTTTTGTTAGAGTAAATCCCTCCTTATTACTCTTATGTTTTAAAAAAATATCTTCTACTCTTGCTTATTTATCTTTCCAGAAGAACTTTAGACGCATATTCGAAAGGTTAATTAAACAATCCCATTATTGGAATATTTATTCAGATTTTATTAAGGCCATACACTAACCCGAGAAACATGCAATACTAAATAAATCCTCTCTTGAGATAAAACATGATCTTTCTCCATTCATTCAAATCTTCTTTTATGTCCTTCAATAAAGTTTTGTAGTTTTCTTCATGTATGTCTTGGCATTAGTTAAATGTGAGCTGTTTTTGTGTGTGTTGCAACTAAAAATAGAGGTTTTTTTTTTTTTTATCTACATGCTTATTGATGGTATTCAGAAAAGCCAGTGGGTTTTTATCCACTTATTGGGGCATAATTTACATTCAGTGAGATTCATGGATCTCTAATGTACAGTATCCGTCCGTGAATCAGCATACCAAATACAGAACATCTATATCCTCCCAGAAATTTTCTTTATATTCCTTTTCAGACAATTCTCCACCTCAGAAGCAACCATCATTCTAATTTCTATCACCGGGGATTAGTTTTGTCTATTCTTGAACTTCAAATAAACAGAATCACTAGCTATTGTTTTTTTGTATGTTGAAGATGTAACTGTCCACTTTACTGAGGTTCTAATGGTTTAATATTTTTCAGGCAATGCTCCTATAAATACTAATTTTGTATTACTCTTTCAAAAGTTTGTAACTCTAGCTCTTGTTTTACATTTTATTGCATTGATTTGACTACCCAGAACAAAGTTTTCCAATGCTTTAAATGGGAATGACTGTGCATAATAATAGCTATTAGTGTTAGGTTGAGGAAATATCCCTCTATATCTATTTTACTGACAGGATTTTTTTTAAAGTAGATATTAAATAATATCAAATTCTTTTACTGTAATATGCTGAGATTGTCATTCAACCGCTCTCCTCAGACCCCATGGGCCATAATAACAGCTATTAAAACAATCTACCTTTTTATTCTTAGAATAAATCTTCTTTGATCCTAATGTATATAATAGGATAGAACTTTCTTTTGAGTTGTTGTGCCTAATTGTATTCATAACAATTGTTGTATCTAATTATCTTCATAATTAATACTGGTCTGTAAGTTCGGAGTGGGTGGTGTGTGCGTGGTTTAAGGTACCATGTTAGCCTTTAGTAACAGGTTACAGGAGCTGACTAATACAAATTGAGAAGCTTTAACTATTTTCTGTGATCTGGCTAGTTTATATATCTTGTGAAATATTTATTCATCAAACTTTTTTTAAAATAAAAAACTATTTGTAAAAAATGCCTCCATACTTATAGTTCTATCTGTTTTTCAATATAATTGTGATTATTTACATTTTCCCAGAAAATTGTCAATTTTGTTGAAATTTTCACATTAAACATATGAGGACTAGTACAATGTGTTGCTTTATTTAAAAATTTCCTCATCTGTCAAATTCTTTCCTCATTCCAGATTTTGTATATCTGTTTTTTCTTTTTCTTTAATAAACTGGTCAAAGACATAATTATTGTATTTCTTTCAAAAAAAATAAACTACTGAATATATTCATTAGCACGATTATTTTACTAATTTCTAATTACATTCTCCTTTTATTTTTGTTATTCCTCTTCATACTCTCTTTAAGTTTATTTTGTGGTTCTTTTGATTTTTGGAGTTGAATTCAAAGGTAATTTATCTTCATTCTTTCTTACTAAATGATGAACGCTCTCAAGGCTATGGCTTTGTGTCCGACAGCAGTCTTAAGGGATTTTTTTTTTCTCTTTGCTTTCGTATTTAGAATTTATTACAATTTTCCTTCCTTCAACTTTTACACATACCTTGACTATTTTAATCACCATTCAGCCATAAGTTTTGACATATTATACCATTATTTTCTATGCAGTCTGTATTTGAAGTTTTCATTTTCTTTATTATCTAATATTCATTTAGTATATTTGTTTTAATGCCTTAATAGCTGTGAGGGTTTGATTTAAAATTTCATTTTTTATTTCTAACCCTAATTTTATTGAATGAAGAAAATTTTGCTTTTTTTAATTTAAGGGTTTTTTTTTTTGGTCTAATATAATTTTTTTTAAACTTTTTTTATTGTATAGAACAACATATATATACAAAGCAAAGAAATAAAAAAGCAATAGTTTTCAAAGCACTCTTCAAAAAGTGGTTACAGGATAGATTCCAGAGTTTGTCATGGGATACCATACGATCCTCTCATATTTTCCTTCTAGCTGCTACAGACTATAGGAGGCCAGAGGGCTTAAATACTTTTTTATCATCCATCACAATTGACATTTTTTTCTTTCTCTTTTGATGAAAAATAGCATATATACAAAAAAGCTAATTTCAAAGCACAGCACCACAATTAGTTGTAGAACGTATTTCAGACTTTGACATGGTTACAATTTCACAATTTTAGGTTTTTACTTCTAGCTGCTCTAAAATACTGGAGATGAAAAGAGATATCAATTTAATGATTTAGCATTCATATTCATTTAAGTCCTATCTTCTATGTATAATTCCACCATCACCTTTGATCTTTCTGTCCTCTCTTTGGGGGTTGTTTGGGCTATGGCAACTCTAAAATTTTGATATTGGAAGGGTCTGTCACTAATATGGGGTAGGGACATGGAACTATCTGATGTTCTGGAGAAGATAGGCTAGGTTTCAGGACTTACCTGGACCAGGGACTCCTCTAGAGGTTGTATGTTTCTGGAAAGTTACTCTAGTGCATGGAACCCTGTGGAATCTTATATATTGCCCTAGGTGTTTTTTAGGATTGGCTGGAATGGTCATGGTTGGGGGTGGGCAGGTTATAATAGGTAGCAAGGTCTACCTGAAGGTTGCATAAGAGCAACCTCCAGAGTAACCTCTTCACTCTATTTGAACTCTTTCTGCCACTGATACTTTATTAATTACACTTCTTTTCCCCTTTTGGTCAGGATGTAATTGTTGATCCCATGGTGCCAGGTCTGGATTCATCCCTGGGAGTCCTCTCCCATATCGGCAGGGAGACTTTCACCCCTGGATGTCATTTCCCACGTAATGGGGAGGGCAATGATTTCACTTGCAGAGTTGGGCTTAGAGAGACTGAAGCCACATCTGAGCA
>PVIY010024762.1:0-37619 GCA_004026745.1 Myrmecophaga tridactyla
ACGTGGCTTTTCTAGGGGACATACATCCTTTCAAACCAGCACAGACCTAAATATAACAGTAGCATCAAATTTTCATGACCCATTCCACAGTGGATTCTTAGATATGACAGCAAAAGCCTGAGGAAAACGTTTTGATTTCATCAAAATTGAAAAATTTTGTGCCTTAAAGAAAATTATCAAGAATGTGAAAATACAACCTACAGAATGGGAGAAAATTGCATTCAAACCATATGTCAGATAAGGGTTTAATATCCAGATTATATGAAGTGCTCCTACAACTCAACAACAAATAGATGAACAACCCAATTTAAAAAATGGGTAAAATATGTGAATAGACATTTCTCCAAAAAGATATAGAAAGGGCCAATAAACACATGAAAAGACGCTCAACATCATTAGCCATTAAGGAAATGTAAATTTAAACCACAATGAGATAGCACTTCATACCCAGAAGGATTGCTATAATTAAAAAAAAAAAATAGAAAGAAAAAATGTTGGAGAGGCTGCAGAGAAATTGGAACTGCAGTGCATTGTTGGTGGGAATGCAGAATGGCATAGTCACTGCAGAAACCAGTATGGTATTTTCTCAAAAAGTTAAACATAGCATTACCATTTGACCTACCAATCCCATTTCTAATTATGTCCAACAAGAGTGAAAACAGGATCACAAACATACTTGTATATCAATGTTTATAGCAGCATTATTCACAATGGCCAAAAGCTAGAAATAACCCAAGTGTTCATCATCAAATCAATGGACATATAAAATGTACACAAAATGGAATATTATTTGGCCATAAGAAAAAATGAAGACTTATGAGCCATGCTGCAACATGGAAGAACCTTAACGTTATATGCAGTTAAACAAGATACATAAAAATAAAAGTTGCATAAGATCACCTATAAGAGATAACTAGAAAGAGCAAATTTAAAGAGATAGAAAGTAGATTAGAGGTTACTGAGGGAGGGAGAAGAAGGGGGCAGGGGAAAGGGAAATTGTTTTGTAAAAATAACTTTTAGAAAGGACTTGCTCAGTGACTAATTTGCAGAAGCAAAAACAGAGGTAATAGGGTACCTGGTTCATAATGGTTCTCTATTCTTGATAACCTATAAATAAATGGTGATAATAATTTTTTAGGTTTGCCAAAGCTGCTGGAATGCAATATACCAGAAATGGGTTAGCTTTGTCAAAGGGGATGTATTAGGTTATAAATTTACAGATGTAAGGCCATGAAAACTTCGAAATTATGGCATCAAGAGGAAGGTACCTTGACTCTGAAGAAATGTTGCTGGCATCTGGGTTCCCCTGTTACATGGGGAAGGCACATGGCAGCATCTGCTGTTTCCTTGTTCCTCTGTTGCTCTCAGCCTTTGTTTCCAGTGGCTTTTTCTCTGAGTGTCTGTGGGTCCTTGCTTGCTTCTCTGCGGATACCTCTCTGAGATCTCTGTGTCCTGTGGGTCTCCTTTCAGCATCTCTGGGATATCTTTCTTCATTTATATCCTTCACTTGATTTCATCTCTCTGCACCCTGTATGGCTCTGGACTCACTCTCCGTTTTCTGTCTTTTATTTTCTTCAAGCAGGATTCCAGTAAAAGGATTAAGACACACCTTGAATTGGGTGGGTCACATCTCCATGGAAACAATTTAAGCAAAAGGTCCCGCCCAAAACTAGGTATGCCCCCACAAGAATGGATTAGAAGAACATGGCTTTTCTGGGTTCCATAACAGTTTCAAACTAGCACAATAATATTATCTGCCTTACAGCTTTGTTGTGACAATTAAATAAGGTAAAAAAAATAAAAAAAGATATTCGGTATAACAGTCGTTCAATATGAAAAACAGGGTAATAGCTTGTGACATGAGATCATGAGATCATAGAAATAGCCACCATTTATCAACAACCTTCTAAATGTTAGATATTTTAAATACAAGATTTTAATGTAATTGTCCTGCAAAGTGGTGGGTATTATCCCTATTTTAGAGAGATGAAAAAAAATAGGCTTAGTAAAATTTTGTAGCTTGTCTAAGGTAAAATAATAACTGAATGTTAGAACTGTGTTTTCTTAGATTTGTCTGACTTCAATTGCTATTCTAAGGAAAGAAAGAAGAAGAAAGAATGGAAGCATGGAAGAATGAGCAAAAGAGAGGGAGGGAGAGAGAAAGGGAAAGGAAGAAACAAACAGCAAGATGAAGGCTAATCAAGTGCGAAGTTGGGGCACTCCTGGTGTGAGCATCCTTTAATTACCACTGACTAGGACTGAGATTGGTCTAAGAGTCTGAGGCAGGGCTGTACCTGAACTGGGTGGGAATTGGAGGGCTACAGGGCAGAGGAGAGGACAGGTCATTATACCAACTAAGCTGCATAGATGTTCCATGATTGTGTTGCAGGATTGCTGGCCTTGCACGGAATCCCCTGATTTCTACAGGAGAAAGGGCTTCACCTTGTATTCTCTCAATAGTACCAGAGGGAGTCTTCATTTCCGAAGGTAATTGCTTCAAGCATGTTACACAATATCATTCATTACTTGCTAGGATTGAGTGTTGAAAATACATTTCACAAGATAATGAAGTTGTTTCCCAGGACTAAAATAACCAGTTATCTGACTCTTAGGTTCATCCCACATCAGATGTATTACACACACAACTGTCAAAATAAATAACTTACTTGGGATGTGTCAGAGCTCACAACAAGCTGATGAGAAATGTGTAGGGTTGTAGAAAGCAAATCAGAGATGCTGAGTGAATGAGGAGAAAATAATGGTCCATGTCAGTAAAGGGACAGCCCAACAAGAGAGATGAAAACCTGGTGAGATTTAAAAATGTCTACATTCCCATTCCTGCAGGTTTCAGTGAACAAATAGGTCCACATGTGGTCACATCAAAAATAATAGTTTGAAATGAATTCCCGGTTGCAGTGGTGTCTCATGAAACTGGCTCTGTAATTTACAAAGGACAGCCAGAGCCACAAAACTAAAATGGGGGTTTCAATCAGATGTCATGAGACAAGGAGGGGAATTTTATATTACTTGGGGAAACATTTTTTTTCAGCCAACAGGTATCATCAAAAAAAAATTGACCCACCTGTTCTAAATAGGAAGAGATGTGGGCATGGATGAACAACATACTTAATGGAAAATTATTTTTAAGGAAAGCGTAAAGAATATTCAGAGTAGCTTACAGGTGGAAATAATATGCTTAGAAATGCATGGGAAAACCTAATAATAACAACATAATAAAATCCTACTATACAATTACTAATGAAATAAATGTTGCCCAGGCTATAGTTAAATAAAGAGAAAGCAAAACAGGACATAAACATGGTATACACAAGCAAATAAGCACAATTAGAGACAGTTATAAGGGTGGGGAAGAGTAAAAATCCCAGGGTTGGCAGTGTTTTAATGGCAGCAGGCATCTGTCTCATTTGTCATTAATGTTGGACACTGCCATGTAATAAAACACCTTGAGTGGCTTGGGCAAGTTTGCAGTAGTGACTAGTGTGTCTTTGAAGAGCTCCAGTTTAGTGGGGTACCATTTGAGCCAAATGGCCAGGTGGAGTGCAACATCCTGCCTACTTTTGGGCCAAAAGTCTGAGGATTATCTGAGCATGGGCATTTGGCCCCAGGCCCTTGATACCCTACATCGACTTCCTCAATCCTATAGTTTCTGCTCTTTCAGCCAGACCAATCATACGTTAGGCCATTTTGTGGTTCAGCACTTAGTCTTTACTTTTCCAAAGACAGAGAAAGAATGAGTAGAGGTAAAGAATTTCTGCAAGAGAAAGCTGTAGTGAGAGTTAATGAGCACATAATACTTTTTGTTTTTAATCTCCACTGATAGGCTTTTTTGAGCACTACTATTACAATAGAATGACTACAATAGAGTCATTTGCTGGGAGGGATGAATCATGAACTCCAGGGGTCAGACAGACATGGATTCAAATGTTGTCTCTTTAGGACAAATTACCTGATTTCTTTAAGTCTGTTTCCTATTTGAGAAATCCTAAATATTTTGTGAAGTTTCAAACATTAAATTAATGTAGTTCACCTTTACTGGGTGTTTTCTACCTGTTAGGGCTTGTGTTAAATATCTACAGTATCTCAGTTAAAACCTTACCACATCCTTATTAGATGGGATTGATAATTTCCCTGCACTTTACATAGGGAGAAGCTAAGGGATGGCAAGTACCTTTCAGGAAATCAAAGTGCTAGTAAGTGGTAGCATTGGGATTTTGAACTAGATCTGTTTGGTTACAGAATCTGTGCTCTTAATCACAACATAAAAATGCCCAGCATTCCATCTGACATATAGTGGGCCCTAAATATATGGCAGTTCCTATTATTATTACAACTACCTTAAAAATGGAACAAGAAGAGATGTAAAGAAAATGAAAAGGGTATTGTGTTGTTGATGTCTTTTTAATCATGAGAAATATAATATGCCTTGCCAGCTCTCAGACATTCTGCCTGGAGAAGTATGAAGGGTTTCATTTTACAGGGAAATGAATCATGCAAACCAAATCAAATGGCTGGAAAACTTTTATCTAAGAAGATATAGAGAAAGCTGTTGCTTTGGTTGCCTCTAAAACATTAGGTTGCTTGAGGAGCTGATGCTTCTGCTATGGTGTTAAAATACTTAGAAATTGAGGCTTTATTGGTAAAATGAGGGAGTTGATTAGATTTCCCAAGGACTCTATTTAATACAGTCAGTGATATTTGTTGTGAAAATTCAAACAATAAAATTCAAACTATATCAAATTTGGTCCCAAATTAAAACTGTTTATTTACTGGAAGTACTGAGATATACTAGATTTAAGAAAAAGCTCTGAGTTGCCTGCTGCAGCCCAAATTTCCTTGGGACTGGATTTACTTAGATACTTTATTTCCTTTTTCAATTGTACTTAGTGATATAAGATACCATAAATGTGCTTAAAGGATGCAATTTATCAGCAAAAGCTCCTATTAAAAAGTTATATAGCTAATTTCTCAATTAGGTGAATAAGAATTACTGATCTTGCAAAAGAGGTTTTTTGTTTGTTTTGGTTTTTAAAGCAATGGTAGTTAGGCCAGGCGATTGGTAGTCTATTTTTAGGTTTTGACAGGTCACTTCTATTCCTCAAAAGAAAAAAAGAACATAATCTATTTGTAGAATTTAATCATAGCCCAGAGCCATTTGTCACTGTAGTTTAAAAACTTCTGAGCCAGTTCACTACTTTAAATAGGCAATACTAATCCGTCCTGAAATCCAATCTTTTTACCTCAGCATCATATGATACGAAATAATAGGGTAAAGAAGAGAGGTGAAAGGGAATGTTTACTTTCTGGTGTTTCATCTAATAATTAAATCCATTAAAAATGTTAAATGCCAAGAGAATGGCCTCTACAGAGTATTTGAGTCAATTTCCCATGAAAAGCCTGCAACAACATTCCTTTGCCCTTCTCCCGGATCAATTTCATATTTTTCAAAAGGTTCAATCTGATAGTTACAGGAAAAGAAATCTTTCTAGAGTCATTTTAAAAGCTTACAATTTGAAATAATTGCAGATTTACAAATAGTTGTGAAAATAATTCAGACAGCCCCAGGTAAGCTTCACCCTGTTTCTTCCAATGGTTACAGTTCACTTAATTATATTGCAATATCAAAAGCAGGAAATTGAGATCGGTACAATGTGCATATTTAGTTCCATGCCATTTTATCACTTGTGAAAATGTGTGTAATCACCATCACTATTAAGATACAGGTCAGTTTGAGTGAAGCGTAATGACTACTCCTTTACAGTCCTTTACCTTCCCTTGTTTATAACACAATTGCCTTATTATATACTCTATATTGAGAACCACATCAGACAAAGTTATACTTTTTATTCAGCCACTTAGAAAACTCAAAAGGAGAAGAAAAAAATGCTAGTATTTGCCCATAGTTTTGCTCTTTCTGTTGATATTTCTCCCTTCCTGATGTTCAAAAATTCCTTCTTTTCTCATTTCCTTTCTGTTTAAATAACTTCTTTTAGAGTAGGTATGCTAGTGACAAATTCTCCTGGTTTTATTTTGTCTGAGAATATCTTTATTTCCCCCTTAATTCTTGAAGGATATATTTGCTAAATATTTAACGTGGGATTGACAGTTTATCTTTCAGCACCCTTTGCTGAATATAGAATTTGCGGTTGACAGTTTATCTTTATGCACAGGAAAAATGTTGAGTTTTACTCAGCTTCTTAAATCTGTAGGCTTATATCTTTTGTCAAATTTGGGAATATTCTTTTAGTCCCACTTTCTTTTTCCTTTTCAGGATTCCAATGGCATGAATGTTAGTTCTTTTGTTATACTCCCATAGGTCTTTGAAGAGCTGTTCTTCTTCTTCTTCTGTTTTTGTTTTTAGCCTGTGTTCTCTCTGTTGTCCCAATTGGATACTTTCTTTGTTTCTGTCTTCAAGTTCATTGACACTTCCTTTGTCTTCTCTGTTCTGCTGTTGAGCTGCTCTGCTAGTTTTTTTTACTTCAGTTATTGTATTTTTCAGTTCCAAAATTTCTATTTCATTTTTCCTTATATCTTCCATTTCTTTGCTGAGACATTCTATTTTTAAATTTGTTGCAGGTGTGTTTTTAATTGCTCATTGAAGAATTATTATGATTGCTGCTTTAAAATTTCTGTTGGATAATTCTTACATTTGTGTTGTTTTAGTTTTAGTGTCTGTTGATTGTATTTTCTTCAAGTTTTTATTTTCCTTGTTCTTGGTCTGATATTCATTGTATCTGTACATTTTGAGTATTTTGGTATGAGATCCTGGCTATTGTTTTAATCTATTTAAGCAAGCCTCCTTTGACACCGTGCTGATGGGGGAAGATGTAGCCACCTCATTATTGCCAGGTGGGAATGGACATCATATTCCTCACTTGACCTTCAATTGACAGTTTTGTGTCATTCATTGGGTCCTTACATCCCTAACTTGTCTTCCTTCTTCTCTTTATCTTTCAGCATTTTTGTACATTCATTTTTATTTCTATAATGTTTAGGATTTTTAGCTTTACTTAGTGGGAGGAATAAGGAAAAGTGTGCTTATTCCACTTTAATCTGGGACTGGAAGTCCTAGGATTCTTTTATTTTATTTTATTTTTTGTGTAGTGGTTAAGACAGTGTCAAGTAAAACTACAGCGATGATGAGGTTCTTGTTGAAAATTTGAAGAGTTGCTGACCTCACCAGTTTACTAACTTCTTTCTGAATTGTAGACTTTGTTGTACATTGGTCATTGTACATTTGGCACTTCTGTGGTTATTTCTATTATATAAAGTGGTGGCACTACACTTTGTTTTTTCAAAATGTATAAGAAAGAAAGTTAATATATCTTCCTTAAAAACATTAACTGGATTTTTTTTTCCTTAGAAACTATTTAAAGAGTCTGTTTATACATAACAAAGACTTGGGGATTATAATCTCATTCTAAACTTCTTGGACTTGACAGGGAAGAATCATTATTTAAAGTGACAAGGCATAGCCTAGAGAATGTGTTTTATTCTCCCTTTAGAGTAGAACAGGCTAATACATTATGAGTTTTAACCATAATGTCACAGGGAAATCAGTCAAAGTTGACTGTGTCTGCTATAACAAGCCAAGGTTAGCAGGAAAACCTGAGTGCTACCAGCAATCTAGAGAAGCCACAACTTTTTCTTAAAATCTCCATGATAGCCTCCAAAGTTAGCAGTAATTTCAAGAGTGTTAGTTTTAAATGGCTATGATTTTTTATACCCAGTGTTACTATGCAGTATGTATTCAGCAGGAGTTGGCAAAGTTTTTCTGTGGAAAGCTAGATATTAAATATCTTAGGCTTTGCTAACTACACAATCTTTGTCTCAATTATCTATTTCTACCATTTTGGAGTGTACAAACAGCACAGACAATAGATAAATGAGCCAGTGTGCCTGTGTTCTAATAAAATATTATTTATAAAACCAGACAATTGGCCAGATTTGGCCCATGGACTGTAGTTTGTTGTTCCTGATATACACAAAAAGGCAGGAAACTTTATTGAAATATTAATTTATGCTTTTTTTTCTGTATATTTCTTTTCCTTCACTCCCCAAATATAGGTAGTTCCTTTCATGGTTCCTTGCCTCACGAATTTTGATTGAGCAGAAATCAGAAGTATCTTGAAATCAATTTTTCTTCCTATTTATTCTAAGAGTCTAAGGAATGGGCTGTAAACGAGCATCTGGAAGCCAGAATATGGCCAATGATATATTTTGCTTGGCCCAAACGAAGTTTTAAAAGCATTTGACTTAGTTGCTAGCATTTAACAGTCAGAATATTTCACATACAAATCCAGATTTCTGACTTTTCTAGAAAAATTGAAAGGTCTGGCAAAACAGGACCTGCATCCCTCATGGCAACAACTGACTAGAGAATAATAGCAGCTGCCCCTTTTGGATGGGTTATCCCAGTCCCCCTCCTCTTCCTTTTGTTTTTTTTTAAATGGGCAGGCACCGGGAATCAAACCCGGGTCCTCTGGCATGGCAGGCAAGCATTCTTGCCTGCTGAGCCACCGTGGCCCGCCCTTCCTTTTGTTTTTGTAAGCAGAACCTCAATGTTGGTTGCCATTTATAATTTTTCTTTGACTTTTTTATGGTAAAGGATTATTTCTTTATTCTAGTGTCTATGTGGGTATCTAGCTTATCGGTATAAATCTATAGGTCCCCTTTCTTCTTATCTGCCATCCTTGGCCTGAGACCATTTTAGGAATAATGCTAGATATACAGATAGGGAAGAAAGAGGGAAAATAATTTAGAAGGAAAGAATGAAGAAGAGATTTCCCTAAATTGGCAGATTTCTTACATGGCAGCTAAAGGCTCTCAGAGGGAGTGCCCCAAGAGAACCGGTGCATGGTTTATCGCCTCAGAAGTCATCCAGTTATCACCTCCACTGCATTTCATTCCCCAGGGTGGTCACAAAGGCTGCCTGGTTTCAAGGGAGGAGTGTCAAAGGATTTGACGTATTTTGAGAAATCACAGCCGCAGGGCGTAATGCTGGCTCAATTGCTCTGGTGTCTCAAGGTTGTCTCTTTTGACCTCCATAATTCTCAAGGTCTTAGCTTCATCAGCTTTGGAGAAAAGCAAATATTGTAGGATTTGTTCAAATTAACTTCCCATCACATCAACGGCTTCTTTTTTAAGCAGACAAATAAGTGTTTGAAGAGATTGGCATATGCAAAAATGCAGTCCTCTCCTCCCAAAAAAGTACAGCAGTAACTTGGAAATACTAAGAAAATTCTCTTCTGTGGAAAACAATACTTTCAGCAGAATTGGCCTCAAACTTTCACATATTAAGATGATAAAGTAGCTTAAGCAGAGGAGCAACACCAAGTCTACAAGGAACAAAAAATAATTTGAAAGCAAGATGTCTTAGCAGTTTCTTAAAAATGTATCATTTCATCTGTGGTAATGAGACCCGGAACGTTTGACTTGCTCCAAATTCCCCTTGAATGCTTTGATGACAGGGGATAGCGAAAATTGTTTGAGGTCAGAAGAGAGATAAAGGTAGCTGACCCCCTCAGCTGACTCTGCCAAGAAAAGAGCACTCTTGTTCTCTTAAGTTCATTCTTGTCACAGAATGTAGAGAAAATTACTTCAAAATCATGCTTTGGACCTTCCAAGAGTTATAAATTCAGGATAGATGATTCAGGGAGGCAGTGAATTCTTTCTTTATTAATTCATATCCCTTAAGACAGCCCACAGTGAAATGGTTGTGGGCAGCAAGAGGAATAGTTCCAGAAAGTAGAATAGATGGAAACAAAGTGCTCTTTCTCTTTGGTGTAAGTCAACTATATGCTGCTGAGGAAAGGAATTATCAAGAGAAAGTGTAAATAGGAACATCAACTCCCCACCCCCTCCCCCCAAGAAAAAGAATGGAAGGAAACAAAGAAGGATTAGACAACCAGATTAAAACATAACCCAAAATCTAACTAAGATAAGTCTAACCAAGATAAAAAATTAAAATGGCAGCATTTATAATTATGATACAGTAAAGTGACACAATTTTAGAAAACAACCTGAGTGTGGCTCTTAAAGGCAATGGTGTTAGAAAGAAATGAAGTCTGTACAAATTGGTCAAAAGATTCTTTATACCATTTCTATAGCAACTTGAAATAAAAGAGCTACAATGCTTGGTGACAGGGGATTATAAGTAGGAAAAAACAAACCACTTCGGATTGTCAAGTTCAGTAAAAATGAATAAAAGCTGTTAATCACTTTGTACTTCCTAAATTAGACTTTAAATCCTTTATATATTTTTTATTAACATTATCTAAGGAATGAGTTCCCAGCCTGAGATCCTTGAATACTTCTAAATGCTCAAAGGTATTAATGGAGTCCTTAAGCTACTGTCACTATTTCAAAAAGCCTAATGCAAAATGGTACATTTATGTGTGGAACCACTATGTATTCTGAACATACATTATCCAATATCTGAATGGAACCACATTCAAAAAGTAACATAATACTAAAAAGTATTTTAAAAGGATACTCATCCATACTTTTGAACAATATAACTTCCAATCACAGCAACACTTCCCGCATCCCCTTTTCTCTCCTATACCTCACCACTCCAGAGACTTTCGCTCACGAAAATCCCTTAAAACTCTCCCTCCAAGGGTAGATCCAAAGGCATTTTTTTCTTTCACTTTCATTATCTTTTTTCCCTTGTTTTTCTGTTTATTATGAGACTCTAACTTACTTTCTCTCCAACTTTTTTTCCACCTCTTGCTTTTCAGTTCATGGCTTGCCTGGCTGTCCGTTCTCCCATCTCTGCATCATAGAAGTGTACTCTGCTTCATAGGTAGTAATGCACACGCACAAGGGTGACGATGACTCTCTTCCATTTATTTAGTGGAATAATATAATTTATATATTATTTTAGTGGAATGTATATAAAATCATAGTGGAATGTATATAATAGTTTAAACATTTTTGTAATAGTTGGACCTTATCTTCAAATGGCATCTTATTTACTGAATCAGGGGTCGACCTTTCCTGGTTGACTTTCTCCCTAACCATTTCTCCTTCAGAGGTGCCCTGTGGGCCAGTCAGGGACTCTCTAGGGCTCCACCATACATAATTTAAAAACACTGTGCATCAATTTTTGTCCAGGTCGCTCGTTGGGAATTATCCCATTGAATAACTCTTCAAATATGTAAGTTATGTTTTCCCATCTATACTGCATACACTATAGAGATAGGAATCGAGGATTGGGTATCATCCATGCCATGAGGCATAAGAAGGCAGTCAGCTGGCATTTTACAAATACCATAGAATTAATGATATTGAACATCATTGCCTTAATGTTTCCAGAAAATCTATTTTTTTCTAAGAGATGAGATTTCTTTCAGTGTATGCCAAGAGATAATACTCCTATAAAATATAGTGAGGCTAAAACTCTCTCTTTGGATACTCAAGTGCATGTTAGTCTACTATTATATTTGTTTAACCCTATGTATCTCATACTTGTTTGGTCACAAAATCCCCCTTTCTTCCCACAAAACATCCTTTAGTATCCTACGTCTCCCTGTGGTAATTCTGACCTAGAATCATGTAATGAACCATGATATGAGTCTAAAATAAAATCTGTTTTCTTTTGGCTTCTCTGTTTTCTCTTCTAACTTTTCTTCTTAACAAAAGAAACCTCTTTAATAAGGTGTCAAGAGGAACAATGAAAGCACAAGGGGTGAAAAGATAACACTCTAGACTTTTCCTTTTTACCATCTGCAATGTGTTTAATTCTAGCAGCTTTTGTTTAGTCCATTTTCCCCTTGTGCAGGTCAGGTTTGAAGTGATGCATGCTTTTTGTTTTCTCTGGACACCAATCAGAGAAAGTTTCTTTCAACATCTGGAGCTATTTAAAAGTGGGAAAAAATAAAAGGAATAAAAGAAAAAAAATCACTTCATGAAAAATCTATTAGTAGGCAGGGAAATGAGGTCTTAGTATCTTACAAAGGAAGGAACATGAGGAAATTAAAAAAAAACACACAGATTTCAATGTATCTGATACTTCTCTCTGTTGACAGTTTATTGTCTGTGATATATGTAAAATGACCCACAACAAAACACTGTACCTACCTTACATTAAAACTCTCAGACACTCATGCAAAAAGGATAGCCCAGGAGGAAAATATACAAATGCTGCATTGAATTATGTTAAGTGGGTCATGGCCAGTCATTAAAAGGATATTTCCTAAGAAGGTATATAACTACTTCTTCAAGAGTAGCCACCACAAAGTATGGAGAATGGTGAGCAATGATCACAAACAAGTGTCCTGCTCCACAGGTGTCCTCATTCCTGTAGAAAGCTACTGAGATTCCATTGAGTTTGCTCAAGAGGAAGCCGTCTGTCCACCAAGGCATGTTATGGAGGCCGTGGAAGACAGATTCAAAATAAAAACAAACAGAAAACCTCAACAAAAACAAAAAGCAAGCAAAACAAACAAAAACCCAAAACCAAAAAAAAAAGAAAATCATTCATGAAACAATTTTTTAGCATCTAATAAATATCAAGAAGCAAATAGAAAGATTAAATATGGCATCATCTCTACCCCCAAGGTGTTTAGATCCTAATAAGGGATAAAAACAATGTGCACAAGTAACTTTAATACCAGACAGGTTGTAATGAATGTTGTAAGAGCATTACAAATTGCTCTGAAAGTTCAAGGGAGGAGTCCTTTCCTTATTCTTTCATTTACTGTGTATTTTCTGAAAATTTATGTGCAAGACAAGATGGGGGCAGAGGTAAATAAAATGATCACCAATCTCCATTGCTTCACAGTTTGAATAACTGCATTGACACCTAGCCACCCATCTGTTAATGTGGGGATTAGCAACCTGGAGCCCACAGGCCAAATCTGGCCCACTGACTTTTTTTTGTAAATAAAGTTTTATTGGAGCACAGTGATGTCCATTTGTTTACTTATCGTCTTTGGCTACTTTCAAGCTAAAATACCAGTTTGAGCAGTTGCAGTGGAGACTGTATAGCCTGCAAAGACTGAAATATTTAGTCTGACCCTTTACAGAAACAAGTTTGCTAACCATTGTATATATAGATTAGAAAATGATCAGAAGTGTTAGTGATAAAGAATCTCTTCCCTACATTATTCATTTAATAAACAATCACAATCAGAGACCCAGGATGATTGTTTCCATTTCAAAGTAAGTTTAGAAAGGACACTATCACTACAGATTTCTAGAGCTTGGAAGCTTCATTTGGATATAAGTTTCTCTTTATTATCCAGATAATTGATACACCAGATTCTAAGTCCCATGCCTGATTTTCCTTCAGTATTGTGTCCCTGGTAAATATTTTTGTGATGAAGGTAACTTAGGCCCGAGAGATCTGTCAACTTGTCCAAAGTCACACAGCATATGCTGGTACTAAAACCAAAACTAAAATCCAACTCCCCATTGGGTGCTCTTCCCTGTTTTCTCGTGGTTTCTTTCCTGGGGTAATACAAAGCCACATGTATTGTCTCATAGACAATAGTCTTGCTCGCAACAACCCACTACTATCAGAAGGATTTCTGTGGAGCTCTGCTCAAAAATCTCCAGTGGTTAACCGAAATCCTATCTACATTTCAAGTCTTAAGTAAACTCTTCTTCATTTACGAAGACTTCTTAAATCTCCCCCACAAAGAATTAAGTGCCCCCTTGTATGTGCCCCATAGTTTTTAGCTATCTATATATTTGCAGGGAAAAATGTGGGCTACAGGGGAAAACTCTGCATTGTTTAGAGCACACTTTTGTGATTTATTCTTTTTTTTTTTTTTTTAATTTGCATATGGGCAGGAGGCACCAGGGATTGAACTCCAGACCTCCAGCACGGCAGGTCGGAGCTCTGCCTGCTGAGCCATGGTAGCTGCCCTTGTGATTTATTCTTGATTCTACACTTCCATGGCCTTTAAGCTGTAATTGTAGATAATGCATTATAATATGATATTTAAATTACAATAGAATTTTTACAAACACAATTTTGTTTTTGCAAATAAAATTTTGCAATGCAAAATAATTCTCATCTATAGATATGCAAAAACATTTTGTCAGGTGAAAGTTCTGTAGACCCCCCCTCCCCACTGTGGAAGAAGCCAGTTCTGTCTCTATTTGCACATTCATTACAATATTGCAGATCTAGAAATACGTCTATTATTTTTTTTTCTTTTGAATTGGTTTAACACCAGCCTTGTTCCCTCATTTATTAGTTATATCAAATCTTTAAATGTTTTCATTTTATAAATGTATGAGAATCATGATTTTTTAAAAATTATGCTTTAATACATTTCTCAATGTTTATTGAGCAGCTACTATGTGCCAGGAGTTATGCTAGGAGCTGGGCATATGATGGTGCTCAATACAGATATGGTCCGTGATTACAAGGAGTGTATTCTAATGGGGGCAGATTGATATTAAAAAAACAATCACAGAAAAAAAATATTTAAGGACCATAAAGGAAATGTATAGTATGTTCTGGGAGAAAATCACAGGGAAATTGTTTATATGGCAGTGGATGGTGAAGGAAATTAAAGAAGTGTCCCTCAGGAAGTGGCATCAGAGCTGAGACCTGAAGGATCAGTAAGAATGAATTAGGTGCAGCAAGAGATGAGAGATAGTTTAGGGAGAGGAAAGAGACAGAGGCGAAGACTCTGTGGTGAGGGGAGGTGAATGATAGTGAAAAAAAGAGAGAGTAGCTGGATAAGAGGTCTGTAGATAAGAGATTAGGCAGAGCCTAGAAGTCTTGATTGACTAGGGTTTTATTTGAAATTCAGCAAGAGGATATTGAAATGTTTCTCATACATCATTCTACTTCTAGATAGTGAATGAATTCAAGTAAGGATAGCAATAGAAGTAGGAGTCCTCAAGAAGAAATTGTACTCTTACAATGTCTCTTTTAAATACTCTCTTTATATTCTAAGATAATGGCCAACACTACGGTTAATTCCCCTAAACTGAGGACAGAGATCATGTGTTATCTTCGACTCCATCTAGTTTCTCTGTACATAAAGTCTTTAAATAAATGTTTGTTGAATAGAATACCAACCAGCCTCCTAATAATAACAATTAGTTAACAATTATTGTGTGATTACGATCATTCAGAATCTGTACCAGGAGCTTTACATGGATTATGTAATTTAAAACTGATAACAATTCTGTCAGGCAGGTTTCATAATTATTTTCACTTTACAGATGAGATAACTGAGGCTGTTAGAGAGGTAAAATAATGTGACTAAGGTAATGCAAGAACTCTAGACCCTGACTCTTCATCAGCTGACTATATCCCTTCCCATTCAAAGAACAGCAAGTGTGCCAAAACAGATATTGGTTTATTATATTTGTCTATCTTTTTACCCCTTTAGAAGATTTACAATTTGCTACATCTTTTTTCAGATGGTTTTCCAGCTTTAAGTCAACATTTTGGAAATTACAGCCAAATATTGCCACTTTATACTTTTTCAGTTTAAATTCAGATATTGCCACTTTATACTTTTTCTTACCCCTTCAAAGAAGTTTGCTATTGGAATTCAACAAAAAAATGTCTTGAATTAGTGATTTATGTAATCTCTAAGCTAATTTTATGCCTAACAACAATACTTATATTGTTTGAAAGGCAATTGAAACATAGATAAAGAATAAATATTTGCCAAATAGAAAGAAGACAAACTCAATAGGGAAAGGAATGTTCTGTTCCAAATCCTATGGGATGCTCAAACAATATAGGAAGGGAAGAAAAAGAAATCTAGCTGAGTATTTGACTTCATTATATTAATACATCTTCATGGTATTCATCTAATCAGACAATTACAAGTATCAAGATATAATAGTATCACATTTCCTCCATATGAATAAAAAGCTATTTTGGACTATCTTGTTATATTGACTTCTCATCGCAAAGGGTTCAGTTTCTTTCTCTTGTATGTGGCTGGGGAAAATTGTAATTACTTTAACTGGTTTTGATTGACCAACTGCTTTACCAGGACCATAAATATAGATGTCAGTACAGCAAAAACTAAATGTTTATTTCTGTGATCCTTTTCTAGATATTGACAATCTGACCCGTGAACCCACCAGCAAGTAATCTCATAGATCATTTTCTCTACAGGAGATTCTCGCAGTTGGGCAGGTTTGTCAATATCACTCGCAAAGGGTTTTGATCAAGGACTGCTTTGTAATTGTCTGGAAGATACATTAAACACCTCACTTTTCCCAGTTCTAAAGACCGAACAGTCACTTCAAGTGTAAATTACTCACACCAAGATTTTTCTAACTGCCTATTCTAAAAGGCATGTTTCAGATCCTTGCTGCTTACAAAATTCACAGTCATATAAATGTGATTGTCTTATGCATTTCTCTGAAGTTATTCTGATGCTTATAAAATCAGTGTTATTTTTAAAAAAATCCCTAGTTGACAAACCTCCTTTTTAATAAACATACAACAGTTTGTCAATCTAGTCAGCTAACTCCTATCTTAGAAATATCTTTAGTGATTCATTATGTTTTGTTTGTATTGACATGGCTCTACATTAATTGGTAGCTACTAAGCATGCAACAAAGATGACTGGGAAATTCTTCTGAGTAATTTACACCGTTGACTTCATTTTATAAAAAATATTTAGCGAAGGTTGATAAAATTTGGGTGGGGAATGTATAGAACTTAAAATGATGGTATGAGATAGATAAATGAGAAAGAAGGTAGATAGGATATAGGGACAAAGAAGGGAAGGAAGGAACATTGTAGGCAGGATGATCCTTGTGTTAATGGGAAGTAGGCAGATTCTGTGATTGCTCTACTCTTCCTCATACCACTCCATTTCCCCACACGGGGTTTGATTTGTGTGGATAGTCAGGATTTGACCACAGTATTTGTTTAATTTCTTCTCTTTCCAAGAATTTTTTTTAGTATTCCTTTCTGATATCACTGTTGCCGAAATCTGTTTTTGTCACATAGACAGGGAAACAAAAGTAGAGAGTATCTATTCTGATTTGTTTTTCTCTGAGCATGAGTTAGCAGAAGGGCGGAATGATGGGAAACATTTTAATTGCCAAGATTGTGAAATTCCAAACACATTAATAGGGTCTATAGTGGGGGCTATATTGCAGCTCAAAAGTGAGACCTTGCTCAGTGCTCAGAGAGTCAATCAGTAGACACTAGAATTTTGAGAAGAGAAAAGTTTATTTAGCAAAGGCTAACTACAGGAAAACAGGAGGGCAGTCCTCAAATTTGTCTCCTGGAACTGGAGAAACTTTAACTGTTTTATGGCATTCAAATAAAGGCTGGCAGGCTTAGAATAATAAACAAAGGGGTTCAAAATAACTAGGTCAGAGATAGTCCAATTACCGAATATGCACAGAGTGATTATATACTTAGGCTAGTGCACATATTAGGTGTGCTAACCTTGACTAGAACTAGCTTTGTTCAAAAGATTGTTTAGGAATTTGGGGTGTTTAGTTCTGGGCTGACTCATATTATCAATTAGGGATTACATGCAAGGGCCCCAGATGTCAGGGAGCTATGTGCAGAGGTGCAAAACAAGAGAAGGGAATACAAGCAAGGCCAGTCATGAGTTGTCTTGTTATTGTCCGGTTACAGGGTACAGTTTCAAAACATAGCATCAGCAAAACAGGGCATCTGAGTTACAATTCAGTGAGTGTGATTTTTACTACTATAATTAGGCAAAATTTTCTCCTAGGTTAACGTTCTTTTTAACTACATGTGTCTTTGCAGTTAAAGCCAATTAAGGCTAGTCTGACTGGACCTGTTAAAAACAAGAACTTGTCTATGGGGTGTGTAGGTGGGGATTTTTGAGATTGGATAAAAGAGCAGTGGAAACTTTTGCAACCTAGTCAGGGTGGGAGCTGCTTGGAAAGTGGGTCAGCAGTGGTTGAGGGTGGTATGAAAAATGGGTCAGGGTCTGAAACAGTAAAGTTTGTTAGAATACTTCTGTAAGAAAAGGTCTTTAAACTACTCCTACCCTGGTTGAGATGCTAATCAAGCTGGGCTAGGTTGCATAAGTCATAAGAAGAAATCAGCATGGTATGTGATGAGGTAAGCATAGTAGCGGGAAGAATTGGGGATCAATTTTGACTTGGACATAGCCACCAAACTGCATTGGGAAAGTGCTATGCTTTGTTACTTGAGAAGAGTCCTGCGAATTTGATGTACTGATGACAACCATTTTCTCTTTAGCTGGGTTTTTTTTTGCTGAACATCAGAAATTCACTGAGCATCATACTGCAGCATTAAGCTCAGGTCATTAACATTATAGTGGCTTTAAAATAAGGTCGATTTTAGTATTTGGTGATCAAGAAATCTTTGATAGATTATAAGGAAGGTCCTGTTTTGTAGTAAAGCTTACTCAGCATATTCAGTTAAAACAAGATTCCCATTTGACAGAAACCCAGAGTATGAAGAATAAATGGACATAAAGAAAATAAGATTTTACTGGGGCAGGGGATTTGGGAGTTAGAAGACTTCTGACTACCATTTTTACCTTAGTGTATTGACATTTAAAAACTGAAAATTAAAGAGAAAACAAGACTAAGTCACTGCCTCCATATATTTTATTCTCTTGCTCTAGGAACTGATAAAACAGCTCTTCAACACACAGGTGAAAGTGTGAATCTGAGAACTAATGAATACTGGAAATGTTCCCCAAAATTCACAGTTTGAGAACAAATTGTCATGAATTAATTTTATCTCAGTTCCCTGTTCAAATGGATTATAAAATAGACTTAAATTTTCAAGTTTCCCATTGGCATTCTTGTCTGATCCTTGGGGTTCACTCTGAAATGGGGTTGCTGTATTTGACCAATAATGATTAGTGACAGGCCATATAATCCACAATGAAATATTCATATACCATCTCTCCTCAGCCCACCTAGTTCCTATGTGAATACTGAGGAGTATTATGACCAAGATCCCTATGCATAGCTGCAGAAAAATTTAACACATATTTACTCTCCCAGTCCTTCCACTGAGGAGCAGGCCTTTGTGGTGGTAAGAGCTTGGGGCTTGTAGAGAGATAAAACTGGGCTGGAGTCTCAGCTTTTCTGCTTACCTCCTATGTGACTGTATAAAACAAGGCTTTCCAGAGAAACAGAATTAAAATATATATATGTATGTATGAGATGTATATGTATGTATATATGTGTGTATAAAGAAATTTATTCTAAGGAATTGGATCAAGTGATTTTGGGAGCTGATGAGTCTAAAATCCATACAGCAAATTGGAAGGCTGGAATTTCCAGTAAGAGGTAATGTTGAAATCTTACTTCTCTCTGGAACCCTCAATTATTTGCTCTAAAGCTTTCAATTGATTGGATAGGCTGACCTATATTATAGAGGTAATCTCCTTTACTTAAAGTTAACTGACTGTAGATGCTAATCCCAACTGCAGAATTCACCCACAGCAACATCTAGGCTAGTATTTGACCAAACAACTGGACACCAAAAACCAAGCCAAATTAACACATAAAATTAGCCATCATAGTGATCTGAGGAAAGTCACCTCATACCTCTGAACCTCAGTTTCCTTATCTCTAAACAGCATAGCAATATATTTACCTTGCAGAGTTATGAAGATAAAATAATGTAATGTGATTTTCTCAGTGTTTGGTATGTGTTAAAGACAATGAAAATTGGCTGCTAACATTATTCTGCAATTTTGACCTGCTACCTAGTAGACCTTGGTGATTTCTTGCATTTTTTACAATCAACAATCTCAAATACTACATGTCTGTAGTATAGTTATAGTAGAAGAGCAATATTATACACGTTTTACTATTTCTAAAGATTTTACATTTATTACCTCTTTGAACTCTTTTGATCCCCACATCTTTGTAAAACAAGGCAGATGCTCTTATGTTCATTCTATAGGTAAGAAAACAGACATTCAGAGAAGTTAAGAAATGACCATTTCATTGTCTATGGTGGACCCCAGTGGAATTCCTACATCTTCACCCCACCCCCACCCCATGTATATCAAACAAAAGAAAATCAGATTACGTCTGTCCCACCTTGGGGTAGTCTTCTGGTCAATTGTGTCCTGGTCAGATACATGCAATTTCTCACGTCTGTATCGATCCTGCCTTGGACTCCGCTGACTTACGAAGCTTCTCGATCAAGACTTTCATCTGCCTTCCAAGTACATCCTAGATAATATGCCCTCATGTTTTTCAAGGCAATTTTCATTAAGAAAGGCGGTTGGGAAAAACAGTACTGACGCAATCTTATTGAAAAATAATAAATCTAATGCTCCATCACCTAAATATTATTAGATCAAACCAAATTACCAAAATGATTCATCAAGACATGCTTTTGACTACTTGTCAGAATTTGGGTTTATACCACCTGCATCAAAAAACTTCCTCAGTTAATCCTCTATCAAGAGTTCAGGTCCAGCTTGGAACCACTCAGAAAGGGAAAGGGGGTTGGAGAGAGCTTGTTTGCAAAATTATAAGGACTGCACATATCAATGCAATGTTTGTGAGACACCAGTCAATCTTGAATGAAAAGACCTGTCATACTGAATTGTGTCTTGGAGAAGCCTCAAGTTTGAACTCTTCCTCTGTCTTCGTTACATTTTGTTTCTAAACAACAAAACAAAATTCGTTATGGTAGTAGTTATGATAATAACAGCTAATACTCAATACAATGCAGGTACTAATATATCCCCATTTTATGGTTGAAGAAACTCACACTTAAGAGGAGGTTAAGTAAGACGTGCAAGGTTGCACAGTTTATAAGTGGTGAAGCCAGGTGTTACCTGAATTCCCAGAGCTTTCCTGTAAAATCTATTATTTTTTAAGACATTTGGATAACCTCTGGATTTAAAAGCCACAGAAAATAAAATACATTCTTCTTGATGATTGTATTCTGAGCAATACTTTCTCTCTCTCTCTCTCTATATATATATAAAACATCTGCCATTTACAAGGCTCTCACATAGAAATTACAGCACTTGAGTCATCATTGTTGTTAAATATTTGATTTGAGGTATTGTAGCCATGGATTTCAGAAGGAGGGTGAGGCCAACCTCCTCCCCACAAGAGAAACTGAGGTGTTAAATGTAATGTTGCAGATTATCTGTGTGTATGTCAGAGCAGGAGCAGGGGGCAAGAGTTGGGGCATGGGTAGAAAAGGGAAGAGAGGGGAAGAAAGGAGAGGGACCTAGGTTAAGCATTTAGTTTCTATTCAAAGAGTAACAGACCAGATTTGATCTTTTGTCATGATTCCAAAATTGCTATACAGAGTTTCACTAATATCCTGTAAATCAAGCAATTCTATGAAACTTAATATCTTTCTGTGCTCCTGATTCCCAAGTATAATTAGAAAAAGCATAGACTAAAAAAAATATAGGTAGTCACTTGCTTGACATATTTATCGGGATTCTAAATTAATTATGGGTGACTAGAACATTTCGTCTGCCCCTTTGATGCTGTCTGGGCAGCCAAAATTCAACACTGGGCTCAGAGCTGTTGTCTGGAAGAACAGCTGCTCTAACTTGCTTCAGTGTGTGGCCCAAGAGATAAAGTCACGGATTCCCTTCTTGATTCCTCCTGAGCAATGACTCTGAACTTAGTTATTCTCTTTGTTGCCACATTGCTATTAGTGTATTGTGTCCTCTTTGCTCTCATAGATAAAGCAGGGCTTTATTTTGGGTCTCTTTTGAATAAAGAGATCTGCCATCCTGGAGAATAACTATGGGGATCAAAGACAATAGTAACACCATTAGAAACTTGAGCTTCCTTGTTTTACAAAGACAATAGTAATACCATTAGAAACTTGAGCTTCCTTGTATTACAATGTCTCATTTGCTGAGGTCCTGAAATATATTTTCCCCAAGATGGTATGCTTTGTATATAGATGTCTAAAAAAAATTCTCTACATGTTTTGTGCAGTAGGAGAAACTAATTCACCCCATTCGTAAGTCTCAATACCTGTGCTGTGAGAGAACTAGAGAGTGCTGTCTCCCACTTTCTAAACCCAGTGACAACTGCTCTTATGCAGGTTTCTGTCATTAATCCTCTGGACTTTGGCCACAGCCTTCCAGCTACTTTACGCCCCATTTTTATGTCTCCCCTCCCCTCTCCAAGTCTCTCTGTAATCTCTTTAAAATGGATATTTGACTTTGTCTTTCTCCTTCACAAAATACTTTAATTGCATCTCACCTTAGCATAATACATAAGATCATCCCTGACTTGCCCTTGCCCTCCCTGTAGCTTATTTCCAGTGGTCCTAGTTCTGATTACTATAGCTAAATCCACTCTTCATACATATCTAAATTGATTTTCATAGCAATCCTATGAAATTAGGGTCATAATCCCTACTTTTATAAATAAGGATACTGAACTTCTAGGGATTAATTGTTGTACTGATGGCATTGGGACTCAACATGTACTGGTACTACTTTCTTACACTGTCTCATAGTTCTGAACATTGAAACTATGTAGCTTAACTAACAAACCCATATAAGAAAAATCCCTCTCACTCTGTACTGACACCATATTTTGGATGTCCTCATGCAAAAATGAAAGCATTTCCCAGAGCCCTGGAATTAGGAGAAGGAAAATCACCAGAACTCAGGGAGGACACCCTCTTGTCTGTCATCCTTGCTTTTTACTCCATTCTTCTCTCCCTGCAGACTGGATTTCTTATATATCAGAAGATGGCATAATCACAGCCCACCACCCTAGCCCCAGCTCAAGAGAGCAATCTGCATGTGGATAGAATCTTTTAATTGTGATTCCAAATCACTAGATGGGAGAATCTGATTGACTCAGCTTGCATCAGGTGATCACAATTGTTTAATCAATTGTGGGACATATACATCATTGCTGATGGACCATATTTATGAGTGACCTAAAAAATGACCCCAAAGAAGGCTTACAATTTTAACTTTCTTTATTATTCACTGAATTTAGTCTGGCTTAGGATTCAAATTTTTCATGCAGTTCATTCCAAATTTTGTCCCCTCTGATATAATCATTCCAAGTTATATAGTACAGATATATATTCCAGGTAGTCGATAGTGATAAATATAGAAAACAGCTTTTGATTTTTATTTCTAGAATTTGCCCTCACTTATTAGAGGAGCAGCATGGCTGTCTCCTCCTCACATCATGTGTGGAATTTCAGGGAGTCCAGGATGGCCCCTTCAGACTATGAGACTCTTACAGGCTATGAGAATTCCTACATTGGGAGCTTCCATCTTGTTCCCTTTTGCCTTTACTAAAGTGCTATTCTAAAAAGAATAACTCTTCTGACTCCTTGCAGATATTTACACTTTGATGTGCATGGGGTTGGAGTCTTTCTTGAAAACAACTTTAAAAAAGAGAAAAACTTATGTGAAGCCACTCATTCCTAATGGGGTGGGGAAAAACACTTCCCCAGATGCTGTCACACTTGACCTTTCATAGTTGTGCCCAGAGGAAGAGCCATGTACTCAGGTCACTTGGCTGTTTCAGACACACATTCTGATTCTTCCAACAGCCCAACACTACAAAGACCTCCTGGTCTTCTTGCAACACTTCAGCAACAGAGATGACTGTATATTAATAGCCACTCTTGCCTGACAGCAGCTCTGATCTCCTCTGGGCAGGATGATGTTCTTAATTACTCCACTCCTGAGATAAGTATGAGGGCACTTTAAATCCAGCACCATCCAAAACTCACATACAATGGCTGCATCTACCTCAAAGCAAGTCATTTCATTTTACTAGATCTCTTTGTAATATGGGCAGAAAGATGCTTGCTTACAAAGTTGTTTTAAGTATTAACTGAGAAAAAATGCATAGTTCTTATTTAATGCAATGCATACAGCAAATGCTTAATAGCTGTTAGCAACACAACTATTTGTTTTTATCCTCTACCATATTTTATTAATAAAGATAATAATATGCAAAGCCCAAGAGGAATATGCTTACAATTATTTTTGCACTTGATACCTTAACTCTATGTTAATTCAAAAACAATAACCAGCTTTACTAACAAAACAGGCATTCTTTGTTATCCTTAGTTATGAACACTCTCAGCAGGCTAGACTTGGCAAGAGGGGACTGGGTTCCAATTGCAGCTCTACTGTTAAACCCAGCAGGTGTGCAAGCTCAGAAAAATTGTGGTTTTACTTCTCTGTGCCTCAGTTTCCTTATCAAACATCTGGCCTCCATCACTGTGTTGCTGTTATAGCCAACAGAAATTATAAATGGGGGAGTATTTTGAAAATCATATTTTAAAATCCTATAAATTCTATTTGTGCCTATAAGATCCACGGCAGAAACCATCCTGCTGAGATATTCACTCAGTCTAACTCACTGTAAATAGATACCACTCTGGGAGGAGTTCAGAAGGCAAAAGTATTGATTTCTTCCAGATTTAATCTAATAGGAATTAATAGAATTCTCCAATTAATTGATAGGAATGGAAGCAATTTTGTTAGGATCACTAACTCTAATTCTTTAAATTTAGACTGGTCGTTGCTTGGATTTACATTTTGGTAGAAACAGATAATCCTGGATCAAAGTTTCCTCTCCTGTGCATTGGTCACATACACTTTCCTCTTCACTCCTCAAGCAGAGCATTTCCTCATGGACATCCCAGGCCACCATTTTGGTGGAACATGAAGGGGATCATATTCCTCGTCCTACTTGTGGTTATGTTTTCTCATTCCAGTTAGAAGATATGGAGATTGGACTAGGGCTGCTTTCTCTTCACGATGCACCCCTTATTGCTGTCATCATCAACATCCTCGTTAATAATAACAGTAAACAATAGGAACTAATCCCCAAATCTGGGGTGAAATATGGTTACATCTTTTATTTTTCAACTAATATCTATTTAAATTATACATGTCAGAATAGCTTCAAGTTGTTTTTTTAACATTCAAAAAATATTTTTATTGCTAAAACAACGTACAATATATGTTATATTATACAATAAAAAATTAAAAGAACAACAACATACAAACACAAACATTCTTAACATCCAAACATTTCATACATGGTGTACAATCAATGGCTTACAATATCATCACATGGTTATTGTGGTGTATTCATCACCATGATCATTTTTTTTAAATATTTGCTTCACTCCAGAATGAGAAATAAAAAGTAAAAAGAAAAAAACTCATACGTACCATACGCCTTACTCCTCCCTCTCACTGACCACTAGTATTTCTGTCTACCCAATTTATTTTAACCTCTGTTACCCTATTATTTATTTGTTTTTAATCCATATTTTAAAAATATTTTTATTATAAACAATGAACAGACATACCGACATTCTTGACATGCAAATATTCTTGACATACAAACATTTTTTACATGGTCACAATCAGTGGCTCACAATATTATACATAGTTGTGTATTCATCACCATGATCATTTGTTTGAACATTTGCATCTCTCCAGAAGAAGAAAGAAAAAAGAAAAAACATACATACCATACCCCTTACCACTCCCTTTCATTGACCACTAGTATTTCAGTATACTCAGTTTATTTTAATCTTTGCTCCCCCTATTATTGGTTTATTTTTCAATCCATATTTTTTACTCATTTGTCCATACCATAGATAAAAGGAGCATCAGAAACAAGGTTTTCACAAACACGCAGTCACGTTGTGAAAGCTTTATCATTATACAATCATCTTCAAGAAACATGGCTACTGGAACACAGCTTTACATTTTCAGGCACTTCCCTCTAGCCACTCTAATACACCATAAACTAAAAAAGGGGATATCTATATAATGCATAAGAATAACCTCCAGGATAACCTCTTGACTCTTTGAAATCTCTCAACCACTGACACTTTATTTTGTCTTATTTCTCTCTTCCCCCTTCTGGTTGAGAAGGTTTTCTCAATTCCTTGATGCTGAGTCCCAGCTCATTCTAGGATTTCTGTCTCATGTTACCAGGGAAGCTTACACCCCTGGGAGTCATACCCCATGTAGAGAGAGGGAGGGCAGTGAGTTTGCTTGCCATGTTGGCTGAGGAGAGCGTGAGAGAGGCCACATCTGAGCAACAGAAGAGGTTCTCTGGGGGTGACTCTTAGGCCTAATTTTAAGTAGGCTTAGCCTATCCTTTGCAGGGATAAGTTTCATAGGAACAAACCCCAAGATTGAGGGCTCAACCTATTGATTTGATTGTCTCCACTGCTTGTAAGAATATCAGGAATACTCCACATGGGGAAGTTGAATTTTCCCCCTTTCTCCGCATTCCCCCAAGGGGACTTTGCAAATACTTCTTTATTTACTGTTCAAATCACCCTAGGATTTATTGGGGCATCACACTAACCTGGACAAACCTCCAAAATCTCATGCCTTATTCAAGTTTCCACATATTTATGGTATTTAATTAAACTGCCCATATAAGTTAAATTAGGAAATGCACTTAACTTGAAGTTTTGAATCTTTCTTTGAGGTCTCCATCCTTTGAATTTTCCAGTAAACACCAAGTAGTCTTTAGACACAAAAAAAGTCAAAAGAACAAATGGCAAAAAAGGTGGAAAAATTTAAGTTGGATCTCAGAGAAATTTTAGACAACACAAAACACACAAATATAAGAGTTATTGGTGTCCTAGAAGGAGAAGAGAATAGTAAAAGGCTTGGAAGATTAGTTGAAGAGTTAATGGGGGAAACCTTCCCAACTCTTACAAAATACATAAATATGCAAATCAAAGAAGCCCATTGAACCCCAAATAGAAAAAATCCAAATAGGCTGCTATAAGACACATACTAATCAGTCTGTCAAATGTTGAAGAGAAACAGAAAATCCTGGAAGTGGCAAAAGAAAAGCTATGTATGACATATAAAGGAAACCATGTAAGACTGAGTTCAGACTATTCAACAGGCACTAAGGAGGCAAGTAGGCAGTGTTATGATATATTTAAGATCCTGAAAGAGAACGACCTCAAGGCAAGAATTATGTATCTAGCCAAATTGTCCTTCAAAAGTGAGGGCGAGATTAAAAATTTCACAGACAAATGCTGAGAGAATCTGTCAAAAACAGACTGGCCCTACCAAAAATACTAAAGGGAGTTCTGTTGACTGAAAAAAGAAGACAGGAGAGAGGGTTCTAGAGGCAGGCACAGAACTGAAGAGTACCAGTCAGGATAACTTAAAGGATGAAAAGAGAGAAAGGGAAAAGAATATATAGATCTGACAAATAGAAATCAAAGAATAAGAAGATAGATTAAAAAATGCCTTTATAGCAATAACTTTAAATATTAACAAACTAAACTCACTAATTAAAAAATACAGATTGGCAGAATGGATTAAGAAATATGATCCATATATACGCTCCTTATAAGAGACTCATCTGAGACCCAAGGGTACAAATACATTGAAAGAGGAAGGGTGGAAAAAGCTGTTCCATGCAAGTTGTAACCAAAAGAAAGCAGAAATAGGTATAATAATATCAGACAAAATAGACTTTAAATGTAGAAAAGTCATAAGAGACAAAGAAGGACATTACCTTTTAAGAAAAGGGACACTTCACCAAGAAAAAATAATAATCATAAATGTTTAAGCTCCCAACCAAGGATCTCCAAAGTGCATGAGACGAACATTGGTAAATCTGAAGGAAGCATTAGGCGTTTCAACAATAATAGTGAGAGACTTCAATACACCACTCTCCTATACAGATAAAACAACCAGACAGAGGATCAACAAGGAAATAGAGAACTTAAACAATTTGATAAATGAATTAGTCCTAACAGACATATATAGATCGTTACACCCCAAACACCAGGATATACATTCTTCTCTAGTGCTTGTGGAATGTTCTCAAGGGTAGATCATATGCTGGGTCACAAAACAAGTCTTTACATATTTAAAAAGATAGAAATTCATCAAAGCACTTTCTCTGATCACAATGAAGCTGGACATCAACAGCTACCAAAAACTAGAACTTTCATAAATATATAGAGATTAAATAATGTACTCTTAAGACAACCAGTGGGTTAAAAATATACTTCTAGAGAAATTGGTAACTCTAGAGATGAATGAAAATGAGAATACAATATATTAGAACTTATGGGATGTGGCAAGGGCAGTGCTGAGAGAAAAATTTATTGCCCTAAATGCCTATATTAAAAAAGAAGAAAGAACAAAAATCAAGGACTTAACTGCTCACCTGGAAGAACTAGAGAAAGAAGAGCAAGCCAACCCCAAAGCAAACAGAAGAGAAATAGCAAAGATTAAAGCAGAATCAAATGAATTGGAGAACAAAGGAGTGATAGAAAGAATCAATAAAACCCAAAAGTTGGCTCTTTGAGAAAATCAATAAAATTGATGGCCCCTAGCTAGGCTGACAAAAGAAAAAAGAGAGAGGATGCAAATAAACAAAATCAGAAATGAGTGGGGGAATGTTACCCAGATCTTGAAGAAGTAGAAGCACAAAAGAAGGTGAAGTTTATTCAAACTTCCACACCCAAGAGGGGATAGTCTGTCATTACCTGATGCTACTTCATGGAGTTACTGTTGACAACTCATCCTGAGTGGTCTGAGAGATGAGACTGACAGCTAATGACCCAGGCCCTGTTGTTTTTTTCTCTTTTTTGAGGGAGAGTGAACCTACTTCCTCAGTGCCTAGTTTTCCAAGAACGACCTTTGCTTCATGTCCCAGGGACCCATTTTTTGGTTCTTAACAACTTAATTCTGTTCAAAGGTATCTTCCAAGCCTCCAGGTAACTGAGATCTTGTGCCCACTGGGATTCCAATCCCTTTTCCCACCTACAAGTCAGATGTATTTTCTTTTCAACTTTCATAATAAAATTCAAGACTTTGAGGCTAGCAGCCTGTTATCTTAAGGGCAACTGAGTTAAATGCCACGAACGGACTCAAACTTGATGAAAACTATCAGCTTGAAGAGGCCTCTGTTTCCTGACATTATTATTGCCTAATCACTTTTGGACCCTGAGAGTCTCCAAAGGAATGCTACAACCCTCTACATTTGGGAGAGGTTGCTGGAGCTACATCTAAAGCCTCAAAGTTATATATACTTCTGAGGTCCATTTAAGTGACTTATGATACTGCTTTTGTTAGATCAGGGAAAGGAAAAAAAGTAGAGATGTAATATCATTGAGCATCTTGGCACATAAAAATAAAAATGAATTAAATTTATGAGTACTTTTTCTTTGCTAGGTACTATGCTAAGCACTTAATATGCTTTTTTTTTTTTTTTTTGTTAAGCTAGTAAGGCTAGAGCTAGAGTCCAACCCCAGATCTGATTGATCTCTAAATTCACTGGTTGCTGTCCATTCTGGGTAGATTAAACCTTGTGGCTCACAGCTTGGTGTGCAGAAATAAATCTGAATTTCAACCCCCTGAGGCTCCTCTGTTAAGGACTCTGAGTCGTGTCCAGATTGCACAGAGATAGCAGCCTTACCCAAACCCATTAGAGGCAACTGTAGCACTGTGTTTTAAGTGCAAAAGCTTGGGAACTACACTACTTCTGTTCCAAATCCTGCCTGCTCAACTCCTGAATTTGTGACCTCTGGCAAGTTACTTTATTTCATTTTGTCTTGATTTTTATTTTGGTTAAAAGAGAATAATACCTACCTCATGGGGTTGTTGCAAGGCTAAGTGGTTTTATTCATTTAGTATGCTCAGAACTATACCTAGTATATAGTAGATGCTCAATAAATATTACCTTTCATAAAATTAGTATTTTAATCCATACACTACCAGTCAAGTACTAGCAGGAAATATATGTGATCCAGAGGAAAAAAACTCTATTGGAACAGGCCTCTCGGTGTTGGTTTTATTGTAGGCTTCAGAAGAGAAGGGTAAAGGAATAGATGATCTATGAGGTTCACATGTAGTTCCCAGGAAGGTGGGATGCCAGAGATTCAGGACACAATTCCTATTTAGGAATAAAGAATATATATTTATCCAAGCTCCCATGTTTCTCCAGGGTTCATAACTTTCTGGATCCTGAAGCATGGTGGCAGGTGATAAGTAGAGAAGCAAAGGAACCCCACCTAGTCCAGAAGTATCACCCAATAACACCTTATCCCACCACTGAACTAAGTGTTCCTTCTGAGCCAGAAAAGCACCACTCCCTCTAAAAGGCCTCAAAACTTGACTGTTAAAATCAAAGGTTTACTCCCACTGCAAAGTATCAATATCCATGATAGAAGCACAACTCACAAATAGTTGAGGTCTAAGAAGGACCAACCTCAGGTTGTCTAGTTGCTATAGTGCTATCTCATCCCCATCACACAGGAGTTGGCAGAAAACTCTAGCGTATAATGTCCTTGTTTTAGACAAAGGTACTTGTTTTATGAGATGATCCACCAAAGAAAGGGCTATGTGATGCATGAAACACCCTGACCCACTTGATTTTTAAAAAATGTAGTACCATTGTGCATCAAATTGTGATGGTGGCTAAGGATCAGAGAACAGAGGAGAGATTAAGGCAGTGATGGGGGCTGAGAAATCATGTTTTAATGGGAGAAGAGTCAAAAGCCAGTAAAGTCAGTCAGTGTTCTCACTTCTTATGGAAAACAGCCTTGGAGTCTCAATTGCCATCCTGCCCTCTCCTGATTCTGAATATCCAACAACTTCTATTGTCACCACCACAAATATGTGTTGCTAGGTCTGGCAGACCTCAAGGAAAAGACTGAAGACTCCAAAATCAATTCTTCTAAAATAAATGGGTTTTGATGAAGTCAGGAAGTTGGGCTCATTACTGGATTCTTGGATGTACAATGATAGAGAAGTCAGCAGGTATAGCAAGTCACTGAGGAAATGATGGCAGTCCTGGACTGGTTACTCAAAAGGAAAAGATGAGAGAAAGATAACTTGAAATACCTCCTTCACTGGACAGGGACTTCCAGCTGAGAACTTCAAGTTCAAGTTAACCCACCTGTTTTCAGCTGTCTGGAAAAAGGAAAACATAACTTGTTTCTGATATACCATGCGCTTTTTTGTTTCCAGTTTCATACATGCATTATATGGGAACTGTTACATTTTATTGCCAGGTAACATGAGACCCAAGCCCCTGTACATTTTTTTGGAGCAATGACTAGGAATTAGAAAATCTGGGTAATTATCTTGCCCCTGTTGTGGATCATTTATGCTACATCACATAATTTGCTTAATATTCAATCTGTTTATTCAATTTCATAAATGAGGAAACAAGTACCTTGACCTCGTGGCTTTACAAGGTAGTTGTGAAGATGAAATTAGGTAATCTGAATGTACTTTGAGTAAAAAGGATGTAAGCAATTAACACATTAAAGAACTAATTTTTGCCCATAAAATTGGCCATGGGCTTTTCTTGAAACTTTATTAGGAGACCTTTGCCAAATTTCCAAAAACCAATCTATTCCACACACCACTTTTTAATTTCACATTTACCTACTGACTCTGCAATCTGCCTTTTGACCTCACTTCTCTACTAAAATTGTTGTCTTGAAGGTCACCACTGACTTCCTAATCACTAAATTTAATGTTTGTTTTTCCTCAGTTTTATCTTCAACCTTTCTGAAGCTCTGCTGCTTACCATCTACTCCTTGAAACTTTCTTCTAGTTAGGTAACCCTATAATCTTCAGATTTCCCACAGCATCTCTAACTGTTCCTTTTCTACCTACTCCTCTTCTTTCTCCCACTCCTTAAATATAGTCATTTCCCAAGTTCTGTCCTTGTTCCCCTGCTTTACTTCCTTAGTAATTTCATTCACCCCAGATCTTCTTCAGGTGGTCCTATGAATACCTCAAAATTACCATGTCCATTTTATCCTAGCATCATCACTCCTTTCATCCCTCCTCCCATGATTGCTTCTTCCTGACATACAAACTTGATAATGGCTTATTATGCTCTAAGTCATATAGGTGAGGAGACATTTATTTTGGGCTTCCAGCTAACCAGTAATTAAGCCTTCCAACTTTAAAATGTTCTCAAATCTAGTTCCCCAGGACCTCTCACCTGGACTCATTTAAGAACTTTCAATCTATGGGGTAATAATGCTAAAAGAAGAACCCTAATCATTCTAAGTACTCTTATTCATAAAGATCATCTGACTGTCCCATATCTAGAATCAAGGACAAATTCCTTAACATATACCCTCCATACCCTTGGCCCAACCTATATGTTCATTGCTGTATTCACTACTTCCCCACTCATGTTATGTATTCCAACAAAAATTCAATAACTCTCTGATCCCTAAACATTCAATATTTATCACGAGTGAATGAATGTATGAATTCTTAGTACCCTTCACTTTTGATTTCTTGGTCTATTTATTTCTAATCATTACTGTAGTCACACTATATTTTCAGTCCCTTTCACCTCTCAACACCCTTCTGATTAGCAAGACTCAGTACAAATGCCCCCCTCCTTACGGAGCTTTTCTTGACCACACAAACCAACACAATTACTCCTCCTCTGAGATTATAAAGTTCTCTGATGACCCTATGGTATTTACTACCATGCATTGTGTTCTTGGTGACTTTTCTTTCTCCCTATTAGATTTACTGCTTGTGAAAGGTGCAACAGTGCTTTCCTCATCCTTGTAATCCACAGTGTCTAGCATGCTTCCTTATATGTAATTGAATTGAATTGAATGGTGTTACTTGGGGAAGCTCTCAATTTTGATTGATTTAAAACCAGCTCTTAAGGTATTGGCTTAAAAACATATGGGGATAATTACTACCCCTCTTGGTCAGACCTATTATCTTCCAATATAATTATTCAACCCAAGTGGCACTAAATAATTCAGGTGCCTTCCTTGAATCTATATTACATAATTGATGCTTACTGTGCGCAAAGGAAACATGGCAAGTGTTTGTAAAGAATCATGTTATATAATATTCACAGAAACCTTTGAAAGATAGTATAATGTTATCCTCAATTTACAGAAGTGGAAACTGAAGCTCAGCAAGGTTCAAGTGCAAAGGTCACACAGCTAGCAAAGATAGATAGAGTTGAGACTTAAGCTAAAAAGCATATCGACTTAGCATTTATTGTATAATAAATTGTAAGGCCAGGGATTTTTCCTGGTACATCCTAATTTTTCTGTATAGTCCGTATTAACTTGTTTCTTCATGGATCATAATTTGAGCCACTTGCAAATCAACTTCTATTTTTAATTTGTGTTACCTCTTGTGCTCATGAGTTGAGTCTTGTCCTAATCTTTGGCTAGGATGCAACCATCAGGAAAGTACTGCTATATCTTAATTTCATTGAAGGGAATAAAAACATAGATGTTTCCAAAGGTAGCTGTCTGAACACACATGCCATGTTGAAAACAACTTTAGAACACTGACTCCTGAGGCCAAAGAATGATGTGTAATTTATTGTAAGATAGGAAATAATCCAGGAAGCCTAAGAAGGAAAATTAATTCATTCACTTGCTTCTGGCAAGGGCTCCAAAAGCCAGGCTTATATTTTTCCTGTTATAAAGGCATATTTTCTCCCTGAAATTCACAAAAGCCTTTGTGGTGACTTGGTATTAATGCAGAGGCACACTCAGATAACTTTTGAGGTCATAGTGATTGCTTTCCATAAATATGATGTGTAATGACTCCTGACAATGAAATGCTATTTCAAAATAAAGCAATTGAATCCATCAAATGAATTTATTGAGCTGCTATTATGTGCCTTACCTCAGATTATTTTTGGAATGTTCTCTGGGCTTCCTAGAATGAGGAAGTTAAACACATGGTAGATGCTCAATAAATGTGTTATATTGAAATCAAGAATGGCTTTCAGCTGAAGTGATTTTGTCGTGGGGCGCACCAAAAGAGAGACCACACAATTACAATTTGCAAGCCAATAGTCTTTATTAGCCAGCCGGTGACTGCCTCAGAAATCTCTGTGAAGAGATTTAGAGAGCAGCCCCCAGCCGCCTCCGGCAACAGGTTTTAAAGCAGAAGACCACAGTTCACAATTTCTATAAAATAGCCTTTATTCCTCTACATGCAAAATGGGGGCTGTAAATCAGGTGATCCCAAGGTCCTTTTCGGGTTTTAAAGAGGAACAAAAATGCTTCTAAAGATTAGTCTATACTCTGATGGCCTAAACCAGTGATCCACACACAGTGTAGTTATCTTATGAATTGTGTCTGTATATGTTTCATGAAGGTTGGTGAATTAGCCATGAAGACAATCCTAATGAAGTATATGTGGGGCCACATACATAAAATAACCAGTGAGAGTATACAGTGGAAAAACTGTATCATTTAGTATGCAACAAAAATAAAATATAAAATACTTAGGGATAAACTAGTGTGAAGAATCTATGTTGAGAAAACTATAAAACTTTACTGCAGGATATAAAATAAGGCAAATAAATGGAAAACTATATTTGTACTTGAATGAGAAGTCTCAATTTGGTTAAAGAAATCTATAAATTGAACCCCATTTGGACTCTATGTGGGGATAAGGTTGAAGTTAAATTGAAGGTGATCTGTAAAGATGATGTGTTTGAGAATACCCTGGAATTATTTAAAAGAAGAATAATGACAATAAATTTTATACAACAAATATCACATTCTATTATAAAGCTCCAAAACTCAAAAGGATTTGATATTGGGTCAGATAGGACAGATAAGTCAATAGAATAGAATGGAAATCCTAAAACTATTTATTCTTGTCATAATTTAGTATATATTTTGAAAGTAACAGGTATATTAGTCAGGCTATGCTAGACCAGGTAACACTTTATCCCAAAGTCTTGATGGATTAATACAACAAAACTTTAATGCTCACAGTAAACTCCAATACAGATCACAGGGAGAAAGGGCTTTGCTCCAGAGTTACAGTGGATCTAGGCTGACAGCATCTTCACTATTTTGTAGTTGAAACATTATGAATATGGGGCTTCATAGTTGCAGAGCTCAGAAAGACTTTGTATCTGCAGGGAGGAATGAAGAACATGGAAAATACATGGATAAAGAGGTACTTTTTTCTCCTCTCAATTTCTTTGAAAGACAATTGACTGTTTACTAAACATTACATTTATTTTAGGGATTATAATATATGACAACAATAGGCAAAGGAAGAGGGTTGAAAAATCATACTGTTTAAGGTGCTTACATTTTATGTGATTTGGTACAATATTAACAATAAGTAGAGTACGATAAAGTGGAGATTATATTTTATAATTCTACAGCAACCACAACAAAGAGATACAGTCAAAAGACAATAGAGAAATTTAAGAAGGAATATTGATATCTTATTAATTAACCAATAGGAATTCAGAAAATAGCAACAGAGAAAGATCAACAACAGATTGGAAAAGTACAACAAATGGCAACCAAATCTGTTTTAGTTTGCTCAAGCTGCCTGAATGCAATATACCAGAAATGGAATGGCTTCTAAAAAGGGGAATTTATTAAATTGCAAGTTTAGAGTTCTAAGGCCATGAAAATGTCCAAACTAAAGCATCCAGGGAAAGATACCTTGACTCAAGAAAGGCTGATGGGTCTAGAACATCTCTATCAACTGGAAAGGCACATGGCGATGTCTGCTAGTTTTTTCACCTGGCTTGTCATTTCATAAGGATTCCCCAGGGTTGTTCTTCTGTACCTCTAAAGATCTCAGGCTATGTAGCTCTCTTGGCTCTAAAGCTTTTTCGAAAATGACTCCCCCTTAAAGGGCTCTAGTAAGCCACCCCACCTTGAATGGGTGGAGATACATATCCATGGAAACCATCTAATCAAAAGTTACCACCCATAATTGGGTGGGTTACATCTCCATAGAAACAATCAAAAGGATCCCACCCAACAATATTACATGAGGAGTAAAGGACATGGCATTTCTGGGGTACATAATAGCTTCAGACTAGCACAACCAGCAACAAGGACATAGACAATTTGAACAACATTGTCAATTATCTAGATCAATTGACATTTATAGAACACTATATTCAGCAACTATGGATTTCACATTCTTCTCAAATGCATGTGGAATATTCACTAAGGTAGATCAAATGATGGGATATAAAACTAGTCACAATAAATTTAAGACAATAATAATATAGAGTATGTTGTCTGAAATCACAAGGGAAATTAGAAATTTTTATTCTAATTGATGATAAAAATGCATCATTACAATGAAGTTAAGGGTGGGCAACAGCGGCTCAGTGGCAGAATTCTTGCCTGCCATGCTGGAGACCCGGGTTCAATTCCCAAAGCCTGCCCATGCCAAACAAACAAAAAAAATTAAGTTAAAATTTGTGGGATGTAACTAAAGCATTGCTAAGAGGGAAATTTATAGCTTTAAATGCTCATGTTAGAAAAGAAGAAATGTCTAAAATCCCTTATCTAAACTTTTACCTTAAAAAACTAGAAAAACAAGGGCAAATCAACTGAAAGAAGGAATTAAAGAGTGAAAATTAATGAAATAATAAACTAAGAAGTAGGGATAATTTAAAAAGCCAAAGTTTGTTCTTTAAGAAGATTAATAAAACTGATAAAGCTCTAACAAGACTTATCAAGAATAAAAGAACAGAAAACACACGTTATTAATATCAGTAATGAAAAAGATACCTCTAAAGATTCTAGACATTAAAATGAAAAGAAAAGAGGAAGTAGGTAGAATAGTCAATTTCACCCCTGCTCCAAAGAACAGCTAGAGAAGAGACAGAAAAAAGATTGTGAGAACAATTCCTGGGCGTAATTGACCTGGGAGGGTCTCCTACACCATATAGGGAGGCGCTGATTGAAAAAGCAGAAGAATTGAGAGGCAAAGAACTGGAGACCAGCCAGCTAGTGCAAATAGCCTAGTGCATGCATTTGCAGATGGAGGCCCAGAGTCATCGAATGCACCTACTGGGAGACGGGGATAAGGAAGTAAGTCAAGCCACGTTCCTAAACGTGCTACTCTCATGCCCAGCCCCCCACCCAGCTAACCACAACTCTCCCCACACTCTACGCACTTGAGCCCCATCACCTACTCCTCCAATGTGCTCCAAGTACCCCTGCCCCACTTTCCTGCCCTGACACACCTCTTCCGTGCAAGCACACAGCGTCACCCAACCCTCCTGAGAAAGGCATACTCATGGCCAGTCCCTTGACCTCCTCCTCCACCTCCCTGCCCCCTGCAGGTAGTCATCTGCGCATCCGGGTTGCAGGAGCTCACCTTCATACCCAGACCACACCCGCACCCAGTCCATACAGTCATGCAAATCTGCCCAGTCCCCCTGAGCTCTGTATAGTTGCACACCCCCTCAGCTCTGGGCAAACACTGACCTGTGTGTCCAGGCCATGCTTGCCCCCAGCCCATGAAGGCACAATCCTGCCTCACTGCCCTTGAGCTCTGCGCATGTGCACACCAGGCCCTGCCCCCAGATCCACATGCCGGCTCAGCTTCCTCTCTGCTGGGCACCCATATATCTGTGCATGGACCTCTTGACTCCTGCACCCCAAGCCCGTGCTCCACACAACCTTGCCCCATCCCACAGCACAAGTGCCCTTCTCCCACACCTGGCAGGTGCTCTTGGGTATATCTGTACTACATAGCCTCTGCCCTGCACTAGCGGGCATCTCTACCTGACTCCACCTCTGCACTTGCGGACCCACACCAGGGCCCTACCCACACATCATTACCCACCTGACACACATCATGCAACCTCTGTGACCTGTGCCCCCCCCACAC